>CM031233.1:85763351-85945066 GCA_018340775.1 Taxus wallichiana var. yunnanensis | reverse complement strand
ACTTCATGGGCGTTTAATGGCCGGCCCTTCACTTCATGTTGTCTGGTGTTTTAAGAACCAATACTTATCATTCAATTGATTGTATTTATTATACCACAACACACACACACCAGTACATATTATGCAATTTATTATATTTATTATACCACAATGTCACACACACCAGTCATCCAACACTACCATAGGGATATCTATATAAACTAACATAAATCTACATATGCATGTAGCGGAGGAAACAATCTTCCATAACAGATAAGTGCAGGAAGACACACGCATACAAATGGGCTGCCATATTTCCATGCCAATTCCCCAATCTCCTTGTTTACAAGATGAACCCAATGATATTGAAATACTTGATTTAATTTTATATGTCAAGTTCAGTAATTGTTTTGTACAGATTCTTGTCGAATATATTGGCAATAATAATGTTGGAAAATGTGTACGCTCAGGATATGTTTATGTGTACAACCTGCCTCCGAATATCACAGTCTCTCAGATTGAAAAGAAGTTCCAGCAATTCGGCAACGTTAAACGAGACGAAATTCGTCTTTTCAAAAAGGTGTATATTTCTAGCCTCGTTTGAGTAATTTTTGCATTTGATTAGTGGATACTATTCGGAACTTACGTTTATGGAATTGCTATTCGTAATGTTTTTACAGGGAGTAAGCTGTTCATATGGTTATATTGAATTTGAAAGAAGATCCTCGGCCATGAAAGCAATTAAGGTTATAATGGAATAGACTAAATTTGAAATCAGTTGCCTTTTCTGTTATAAAATCTGCTGATTAATTTTGTTTCTTTTACGCATGGCCGAGTATGTTGTAATACGCGGGCGAAAAGTTTGTATTCAGGAAAACATGAAGCAGTTGTATGTTTCTGATGTGTACTAATTTTGTATGTACTTACGTTTGGTGGGATATAATTTTGTAACTGAACTCCATGGTTCTACTTGTATATATAGTTAGTTTGCTGTGACGTGTCCACAGAAATGAAATGTTTATGATAACTTTCTGTGACATGTAGCGATTTTGTTTTTAGTTAGAGCAGGGGTTGGATAATACTAAGGCTTCCACACCTTTGTATTCCAAATAATTGAAATATAATCACTACACTTCAATGATGTTCACCCACAATTTTGTTAGACAAATCCTACACCAGAGATGAGATTTGACGTCTGGCACACAGTCTTGTTTGCAACAGAAGATTGTCATATTGTCTTAGACACATCCTACACCAGCACACAGTCTTGGGGCATGCTGATTTTGCAAACTACAAATTCTTAACGGGATACTGGTGTAGGTAGCTATAATTTTTGATGATGATAGTTGATGATGAGCCTCTCAATGTCACATTTTTTATACGCCTCCCTCTTCGACTTGAGATGAATGCTCCAATGTTTCCATCTTTATTTCATTTTGGTGATGGACATGCTAACATCCTCTCTAATTGAAGACCAATAGCATCATGTCTAAACAAATAACTCTGAAATGGGTACATATCCCATGATGCATAATTGAATTATAATATTCAAACCCATTAACCGAATATGCATCATCCCTTCCCCGCACTTTATTGACATCATGCTCACATCAAATATTGTACTTTAACTGAGATTGACTTGATTCCTCAAATTCAATTAGTATGAGACTCCAATAAAATCAGAAGAAGCATCAAAATACATAACTTGAAAAAGATGCATAAAACACTTCATTGTGATGCTATTCAATTGTTGTCATACATTTCATAATACAAGTAGATGTTAGCTCTTCAAGAGGAGGAAGTTCATTGTCACAAACATGTAATTTTGATGTAGTGAGAGAGGATGGTAAAAAAGGTTGTGGACTTTGATTTTGGACCTACCAATTACATTTGCTACCATGTTTCCAAGGTATTTTCCAAAAATACATATTTTTCATATCTCAAAATAATTGACTATAGTCAATGACATGACATATCTTCCAAGTATTTTTTCATTTGGTACTTTTTACACATATCCCTCAGGAATTCTTCCAAATAGTACACATTCTTCCTCATTTGTAGATATATATACCTATGCACTGACAAATTAAGCATTTACCATCTCTCAAAATTCCCTTCCTCATAATGCTTATGTTAATGTGCACACCCTCCTTTGAGACACGTATATTAGGAAAAAAACTCATAAGTGTGTTACCAAACGTGAACTAAACATACCGAAAACCTATTGGCCTCATTTGATGAAATAACATCAATGATCTGTGTTGTTGCCTAGTTGCAATAAATATGGATATCACAGGCCAATCAATCTATTAATCCAGATTCTTCTTTTCTTTTGAGACTTTGCAAATCATTCACCATTACCTTTCAGCTATATCATGTGATTTTTCAGTTTTCAAGTTCTCTATTATGCTCTCCAATGAGAATGTTGGTAAGTAAGTTGTGGGATTTGCAGTGTATGTTGAACCTCTTAGGTGCAATTACTAGTTATATTGGATAATTATCCTTACCTTTTCCATCACGATAGCTTGGAGTTAAACATGCTTACTAGTCATGAAATTGTTTATTGAGATGGCTTAAGATATAATAAATCAGGTGGGAAATGCATTAATATATGACATTTTATTTTTCAATGCAGCCAAAACGAATTATAATATCTTTCCAAAAGCGGAAATTATTTATATGTTCATTGATACACCGTGTTGGACTTTTGACCTTGTCTAATAATGGAAAAGTTCAAGTCCACATAGTCAGGCTTTTGGCCTTGTCTAATAAGCAAAAAATCATAAATCACCATAGTTGGACTTATGACCTTGCTTGACGATTCCAAAACCCTGACTCCACGTAGTCAATTTTTTACCCTTTTGACAAGTCTACAATTGTAACGCCCACTATTTTAGACACACAAGAAAACAAAGAAAATACAAGATAAAACGACATTACAGGAGTACACAAAGGTTACAACTAGCTTTTCAAACAACTGAGACACAACTATGACCACATAGGCAACATGGAACATCCAACACCCATTAAGAACAATTCACTTTTCTCTTTGACAAGACACCACATTGAACCCAACTACATTACATAGTTATAGTTCAGGACACTCCACGGAAATATCCTTTTAAGGTTATGTATTCACTAAATAGTCTTTCAAGACCTGACTTTGCGGTCAATAAGATTCATGTTATGATTCATAAAATTCCTCTTATAGGGATATATTTCTTTTCCTTTATACTTTAGAGACATAAGGATTAGATAAAAATTACCAAAAGAGGTTCATCTTTACTTTGAAAAATATTTTTTTAATTAGCTATTAGATTAACGTTACAAGGGGTGGGGTGAAACAAATCCCACAAGGTTATCTAAGCAACCACAAGCTACAAAATCCTCATTTCAACCTTTGTTGCAAAAGGAAACAGTGTAATCGCCAATTGATGGAGGTACCATTCTAGGTTCGGAACAACAAACACCACCCCCTTTGAATAAGGATCAAATTTTAGCATTGCTTAAGAAACGGGTTACAAAGCAATAAGGCAATAGTTAGAGAGAGAAGGTCAATTCATTTCATTATGATCTATTTAGTTATTAACCAGCCTTTAACGAGACTTAAGAGTTCAACAAGATTTGGAGTAAAATCTTTCATTTAGCAACCCTTGATTAAGTATGACAAGGGAAACACATGTGGTCCCCAAAGAAGAACATAAGTATTAGAGTGTCCTTAATCAAACTCCCTTAGTAACCAAGATCTAACTATATCCCCAAAAGCCAACAAGGAAATAATTTCAGAAATAATTAATGTTTCATGACAAAGAGGATAAGATTTAATCCCTAGTTAAGGATGATGAGGGTAGGTTTCTCTACATAGGTAGAAAACTCATTTCTTCCTAATTTAAGATTCTTAAATTCATCAACAAGAAACCCAATTTTCATTGTTATTTTATTTATTGATTCATCTATGAATTCATTTTATTTTATTTTTGTTTAACTTTAGAAGAAGGATTTCCACTCACTAAAATATACAAAGAATCACACTAGAGCCAAGACCATGGGGGAGAATTATTACACATGAAAGTTTTAAGAGATGAGAGAAGAAACTACCATTGCTAAATGAGAGGGTTAAACACAGTTATAACATTTCTATTCAACGTGGCACCCAAACCAAAGGTTTCACAAGATTCATTAGAACTTGGCTGAAGACAAGAAAGTGGAAAACTTGGTTAAACCATGTAGTAACATTTTCATGACTGATAAATAATATTACCAAAGGAATACTTATAAAAAGTAAAGATTGAACATTATTTCTCACAAAGATAGTTACAAGTTTAGCTACAAAAGGATAAGACAACTTTACTTCATGAATACTGAAATCCAAGGCAAGAAGCCTTCCAACTCCATTACAACACCATTGCAAGATTTACAACACATTTGACATTTGTACAAGAAAATTCAAAAATCAATGCGATGAAACCTTTACAACTCTTTCCTTTTATCTACTTGCATAATCCATCTACACAAGTATTAACTTGAGTCATTTCACGAGAACCGAGCATGTTGGGACTATAGAATCAAATAATATGCTAATATTTAACAATATCATGAAAGGAATTTTCTACTTCAAGAATGGATCGAAACACAAACCACTAATCAAAATTCATCACACGAGATAAATATTTACACTAGCTAACAAGGAGGAAGCCAAATATTCTAGTAAGAATGATATCTTGAATAATCAAGGAAAGGCCTTATATAGATTTTTTAAAAAAATAAAACAAGGGTCTAGGATATTGAGATTTCAATCATGTAATCCTATGGATTATGTGATTGAAATCTAATACCCAATCCCTCCATTGATATAAAAACCCAAGATTTTAATAAGGATCCAAAACACTCAATCAAGAAATTTCATTCAAATGAAACACACAACAATACCCTTGAACCCATTCCCTAATCAATAAAGGATACCATGACCACTAAGATTATGTCTCGATGATGATAACAACACAATTTAATCATAAGCAATCATTAATGGACTGTAACCTACTAGTGTTCATTGATCTCAGACAAGTCGAACCATAGTACACATCTAAACAATCTATCTCCTCACACATTGTTTATACTCACATTCTATGTGACAGACAATAAGTGATTGAATCTAACTAAACCAACCTCTGAACATACATAGACACTCTCAGGTCAAGGTTTCCACCCAGAACCACCATTTCTTCCATGAAGGCCATAAATCACACATTTATTTTAGTACAAGGTATACCCTTTGGGGTTTGACTTAAGAAGACTCATCTTCATCTAGATACTCCAAGAGGTCCATGAGAAAATCAAGATATGTATACATAATATATATATATATACACACACACACATTTGGGGTTCCCAAACCATTTGGGTTTCTATAACGCACAATCCGTCTTAAAGCCATAGGTTTTGTAATCCTCAAGGAGGCCCCAAAATAGGGTCTACTTTCCTCCCACATTTGAAACCCGTTTTTGGATTTTCTATCCCACCCACAGATTAACAGAACATCTCATAATAAAAAAAAAATATTTAGAAAACATTCAGTGGAGGAGACAATTTCCACAAAAAGTAGAATAGCTCTTATTATTATTCCCACTAATACATATTCACCAACACCTTACAATAAGATTCCATGATTTGTATTACCCATTCATACATAACACCCCATGGAAGGTCTACAGTTAATAAATCTTTCCATAAAGGATCAGCTCACTCTATTCACATTCTCCACCGCACAGGCCTAATAACCATAATCGTACAAACCAAATACCTATAGGGAAAGAATATGATCCAAAGTGGATTTTCTGGATTCTTACCTTTTTGTTATTTTTTTTTTTAATTTGTTTTAGTTGTGCCTTGATTACAAGATGATCAAAAGGGTCACGTATACAAGCCTAGGTAAAACCTCAAGCTTGAGTAACTTTTTTTTCAAATTACCAACCAGGAATGAAAGGATCATAACAACATGGCTAGCATAATTCCCACCCAGATTATCCTTACATTAAGGATATTATTCCCATTAATTACAGTCCACTAAATTAGAGATATCACCCCCAAATTTGTATGCTTAAGTTTGAAAAAGGAAACAGATGAAGTAAGATGGTCCAAGTAAGGGAATGAAACATAACTAGGTATGAACAACTGATGGTATGTATCCTAGTCACATAATATTGTTCTCATTCCACTACAATTAACATAGTAAAGAGAAATGCAATTATCTCCTTTTACAAACCAGTCACATAGAAAAAATAGAGATTCAGAAAAGGAAACTCGAGAGCAATATCCAAATGACACTCGTAAAAATAAACAAACCCCAAAATCCTTTCCTAGGCACCATTTCAGGGAGAAGACACATTTGTTTCATGAAATTGCAAAAAGGCAGCAAACATTTCAGAGTCTAGATTCAACATGCCTGATTTAAATGCCATTTTCCATGGCCACATACTGGCATACATCCTCCTCCAAGTAGTCCACATGGTCCACACTTCCTTTCATCCTTTACCCTCAAAACCAACAAATGCATCCTTCTAGTGTATCCATGTAGGAAATAAGAACTAACTACAATGAGTAAGGAAAGAACATCCATATAAGCACAAGAGACACACATTTTATCTGGTGAATGCCCAATCTTCCACAATTCCATTCTGAAAATAATGTGGATTTTGACGTATGTATCATAGGAGTATAGAATGTAAACTTGGATGGTAAACCCAAGTATTTGGGCTATGTCCATAAAGAATCACTTGCTTAGATCTGAGAGAACTGTGACAAAACTGCTTCGACATGCTTCAAATTCAAATCACATCTTGCAGGAGATGTGGTCTCAAAAGGGACACTATGATTGTGGTATAAGCACAAAAAGGAACAACAAACAAAATGACCCAGGTTCAAATTGCAACGCCCAAGGAGGAATGAAAAAAAAAAACGTGACCAAAAATGACCTTAGGAAGAAGAAATAATTAGGTAGAAAAATATTTAATACCTAGGGTGGCCCTAACTCAAGGTTGATGTTTGCAGATCCACCTTAATGGTATGAGTGCAATCACTTGAAATTGAGCGACCACAATAAAGGAAGAATAGGTGGTAACTAGGTTCAAAGTAAAACACATTTCCATGCACTATCTATTAGATCAAAAGGTGATAAAAAAATAATAAACGTGGTACATGTATTCTACTAATGGGTTAAATGTTGGGGTGCTAAAAAAAGTGTCCGAAGTGGGGTGAATGCATCCAAATTTTTATCATAAATTTTTTTATAAACCAAGGCATGAAAGGAGGCTTGGTCGGCCAAGATGGTAGAAATATCAATTCACCTTTAAATAGAAAAAAAAAGAATAAAAC
This sequence comes from Taxus wallichiana var. yunnanensis, assembly GCA_018340775.1. Lineage (NCBI taxonomy): Eukaryota > Viridiplantae > Streptophyta > Pinopsida > Cupressales > Taxaceae > Taxus > Taxus wallichiana. Next base: position 85,937,716 of record CM031233.1, on the reverse strand, counting down.
AAGTATGCGTAAGAAAGCATGGTCAACAATGGGAAAACTAAATAACCATAGAAGATCGAACACAACCAAAAATGTCCCCATGGTTCTCTCTCAAATACTACTTTACCAACTTTGATGCCACAACCGAATAATTCCCTTCTTCAGCGTGGAATGAGGTTCGATATGTGAAGCGACCAACCAAACAATAAAATTGTGTATCGATAATTAACAATAAAAAAATTTGATATGGCTCGAAATACAATAAAAGAAATAATGAAGTTATCATCGATCGAAAATTAAAATAATAATAATAATATTATTATTATTATTATTATTATTTTATTATTTATAATAATAATAATTATTATTATTATTGTTACCACTTAAAATAATTATTAATCATATATACAATGACAGACATACCAACTCGACAATTTGAGAGCATGATTTTCCTTTTAAAGAAAATTGTAATGGACATTGCGGAAGCCAACAACAGAAAGGATCATAAGACACGCAATGGGCAGTAATGACATCTAATATAAACTTGCTCCACACGAGGAGGAACAATAAAGAGGAAGGATGTTAATCTTTTCTGAGATAAGGTCTAAGTCAATGGGATTACACACAACCATTCGACGCTTCACAATAGGGTCACAAAGACAAGAACCGGTGTAAATGTCGAACGGAGAATTACAACAATCATGACTTCACATGTTCAAAATTTTCACCTTATATGATAAGGCTGAAATCTATAACCCACTTATACTTTTGAAATTTGTTGAACACTTTGAATTACTCAATTTATTGCACAAATTATTAAGCTTCACTATTGATTGTACTTATAAAGTGTGACAAAATGTATGGGTTAGGATTTTTATAAATGTGAACTTGTCGCTTAACATTTTCCTTATCGAATCATCTCCTTGTTTGCTAGATAAATCTGTGATCATGAATTTTAAAACCCTTTAAGCATGTTGTTTGATTTTCTGTTTAACCATTTCAAGTACCATTCTTTTGCAAGCCTTTTGTTGTATTAATTGACATTTCGAGTTTGTTTAGACTTCTTAAAATGAAGAAAGGTTGTTTTTTTCCCTATAAATAGGAGTATAATATATTCTTAAAAAAATTTCCCTCATTAGTTGTCAAACCTTCAAAGACATACATGGAAAGGAAAAATCAAACTCCAAGAAGTTAAGAAACACAAGTTGTTTGAAAAAGGAAACTAGGGTTCTTCTATGTTCTCTACACTTCCAAAAGCCTAAACAAGCTTGAATAAGAAAAGAGGGGTTTTGTACTTGTTTTACATCCCAAAACTACGGATTAAAAAAGACAATTTTTTTTTCATTTGTTTGGTGTTTCAAAAATTTTGATTAATGAAAATAATTATTTTTGATTGTTTAGACATCTCTAAATATCTGAAAAAGGAAGATTATACTTTTCTCCTATAGTTTTATACCATAATCTCGACAAGGGAAAAGTGGTGTTTTAAATCTTATTTTTATCATGAAAATTTATACTCCAAAAATCTCAATTTCAAGGGTTTTTCTCTAGGTTATCTAATGTTTCAAGGATGAAGATGTAAGAAATACATGAAGTAAAATTTTTAGCAAGTCACTCTTCCATGCAATTGTGTAACATAAATTCATGTTTATGCTTTGTATATATAGTTAATTTGTTGTGGCATGTCCATAAATGAAATGTTTATGATAAAGTTTTGTGACCATAAGCAATTTTTTAATTTATTTTTTTGGTTAGAGTGGGGTTGGTTGATAATAAGGCTTATCAAACCATTTATATTCAAAATAATAGAAATAAAATTACCACACATCAATGATGTCCATTTTCCATCCCATAATTTTGTTGGAAAAATTTTACACCAGGATGGGATTTGATGGTTTGTCTTACATGTTAAAGAAATAGCAGACGTCAACAAGTCATTATAAATGGGTAATTCTTTTAAATGGTTTTTTATGCAATTATAATATTATACATAACTTAAATTTTTATGTTTTAAATATTGAAAATCTATATTCTTTCATGTTTATTAAATATCCATTATTAAAAATATATTCTTTCAAAAATATAGCCATTCTTAAGGTTTTATTTTTCCTACTATTTATTACAAATATACTATTGTAATATTGATGGTTTCTACAAACACATTCACATAATCCCCGACAAGTCGTCAAATTTAAAAAGTGTAAAATATGTTTTAAAACACCAAAAACATCTTGAACGGGCGTAAAATATCATACAATAATAAGAATCAGAACCAAAGTCACAATGCACATTTTGAATATAAATTTATGTGAAAAACACACAATAGGTATCTACGTATAGTCCACTGCTGCAAGAATGTCCAATTCCACTATTCTTTGTAGACAATATACACTACTATCTATGCCTCCATCAAATGTGTCCAAGTAAATGACTCTAGTTGAATGCCCAACCTCAAATTTAAACTATATAGCTAGTAATTTCATAGAAGTGGTGAAATGGATATAATGAAGGAGGATGCATTGAGGAATTTAGACTTTCCAACACAAAACATTAGAGGAGAAATTTTGGTGATGGACAAGGGAATTGATAGAAAAGAAGTACAAGGCTAGTGAAAATGTTAAGGGAACATATGTGAAAATATTCTTTATTAAAATGAGGACTATATGAAATATGTCACATTTTTTCCAATCACTAGAAGGAAACATGAGGCATGTCGGAAGTTCTTGTTTGCGATGTCACTAATAAATGCTCCATCTTCTTTGAGATAATCAAGGTGTATAGTATATACACTCTATTTCACAAACTCTAAACTCTAAAGAGGAAAATTTTACAAGGAGTCATAGTTTGTTTATGATGATAGATCTTGTTGATGGTGAGCCAATGAGTGTCACCTTTCAACATCCCTATCTCTGCTACTAATTTATTGTTCACATATAGGCCATATTTATTGAAGAGAAAACCTACTCCACCTAAACTAAAATGGCTAACGATACCTATAGTTGGGCATATTTTAGTATAGAAAATGAGGCATACAATCTTGTTTACAACTAATATTTTCATTTCTGCGCCAATCATGGCGAAATATACTTGTAGTATATTGGAATTTATATTGATCTTGACTCCATTCGATTCAAAAGATTGATGTTAGTAAAAATAGGTGTGTTAGAGGTGGGGGAAAGACTCTCTTATTTGTTTCCTCTATTGCACACATAAATTTCCCATGAGTATTATTTACAACATTGTGTTGACATCAAAACATGCTACCTCCTCTCCTAGTTAATCAAATCCTAGGGTTTGGGCATGCTATATTTCACAAACTAAATATCCTCAAGGGGAAATGGGTATTGGTAATTAAAATTTGTTGATGATGGTGGTGATGGTGAGCCTCTCATGTCAAATTTCTTATACCACTCCTTTGACATGAGACGAATGCTCTTAATGTTTCCATATTTATTTCAATTTGGTGATGGACATGCTAACATAACATCTGCACCTCCTAATTAAACACCCTTAGCATCATCTTCAATCAAATAATTCTCAAATGGGTACATATAGCATGCTAAATAGCATAAATTTAATATTCATACTTATTAAAAAAATATGCATTGTCTCTTCCATGCACTTCATTTCAAATCATGGTCACACCAAATATAGACTTTACGAGATTGAAATGATCCCTGAATCTAACTAGTATGAGATGCCAATAAAATAATAATAAGTGTCACAATGCATAGCTTGAATAAGAGACAAAACACTTCACGCAACCATATTAATTATCATCATACATTTCATAGCACAAGTAGATGTTGGCTCCTAAAGGGATGAAGTTCCTTGTTCCAAATATGTCATTTTGATAAAGTTTGAAAGGATGCTAAAAAAATCATGCAATTTTGTTTGACTTACCAATTAATTTTTCTACAAATTTTCCTAGGTATTTTCAAAAATACATTTTTCTCATATGTCAAAATCATTGTAGTAAATGACATGACATATATTTCAAGAAATTGTTCATTTTCTCATTTGTAGACATATCGTTCAGTTTTTTTTCAAAGACTACACATTGTTTCTCATTTGTAGACATACCAAACTATACACTTATAAATTAAGCATTTTCCATCTCTCAAAATTCCATTCCTCATAACTTCTATGTTGATGTGCATAGACTATTTTAACATACCTTTATTTGGCATGAAGTTGTACTTTTCTACCAAAAGTGAACAAAACATGCCAAAAACTTATTTTCCTCATTTGATAAAATAACATCAATGATCTATGTTTTTAGGTAGCTGTAATAAATGTGGACATCACAAGCCCCTCAAACTATTAATCCACATTATTCTTTCCTTTGGAGTTTTTGAAAATCCTTCCCCATTACCTACAGGTTGTATCTTGTGGTTTTTCATTTCTAAATTCTCTGTTATACTCTCTAATGATAATGTTAGTAAGTGAGTTATGGTATTTGCAGTGTCTATTTGAATTGTTAGGTGAAATTTCTATTCATATTGGATAGTTATTGTGATGCCTGCATTTTTCATCAAACCACACCAAAACTACATCACGTTACTTTGAAAAATTATCACATACCTATGTTGTGTTTATTAAAGCATTGTTTCATTTATTTAATACATTCTCTTCCTTAAATAATATTATTTTACTACCCATAATTACTACGGTTTTATTTATCCCTAAATTAATTTAGTTTATTTAATTAAATAATCCATAAAAGTAATTTCATTTATTTTCTTTCCTTAATTTCATATTAAATTTAATCAAACTTTATTTAAAATATTTTATAACTTAAAATCATTAATTTTACCCACTTAAAGTTCCTATTAAATTTATTAAAATTATTTCCTAAGTTAGTTTTAATTTATTTCCTAAGCAAATAATACACATGTCACTCATTTATTTAGTTAGCTACACATTTCGCATTATTCATTTTAATCCCCTTAAGTAACATAATAAAAACACCCATTCACAACATTTATTTATTTACCCTTAATTAAAATATCCTAATATAACCTAAGCTCACTATTACCCATGAATGAATCCCTAGGTTCCTTTTAACTAAATTCACTCATAATGTATTAAAACAATTATTTCCATCACTTAAAGATGTGAGGATTAAATATGAGCCATAGGGGAGATTTTATTCTCACCCTAGATCCTAGGTGTTCTAAAAGAAACCCTAATTTGTCTTAATTTTCTTTTATTTCCATTGTTTTCCTAATGTGCCTCAATTAGCATAAGTTGGTTTGTAGCAAAGGAGAAGATGGAGGCCATTGGAGCTGGTGAAGAACTATGGTGCTTTTCCTTGTTCAAGTTCTACAGTTAGGGGGAATTTCTTCCTCCATTTTACTCTATGTTCTAATTTATTTATTCCTATGGTTTGTAGCATGCAAACTTATTCTTCTTATTTGCTTACCAGGAAGCTTTTGGTTATGTGTATTATGTTACCCTCATTTTTGTTTTGTTAAGACACTAGGATAAATCTGAATTGGGTGCATACACACACAAACACACACATCATATATATATATATATATATATATATATATATATATATATACATATATATATAAATATTCAATATTTTGGATACAATTTGATTTTTTTAGGTTTCAAAAGTCCAAATTTGTGCCTAAAACATAGTCTCAAAAAAGCAAGAAAATGTTACTATGTTAAATTTTACGTCTAGATTACCATCATGACAGAATGAAACATAGCGTAGATGACAACCATAAGGGTGTCAAATTTAATATGACTATAAATATTCTTAAAGTCACATTCTTAATAGTTTGAAATTGTTGTACATTTATGTATTTATGTATGTATGTATTTCCTTCTTACTTTTATTTTTTTATCTTCACAAATAAATATTTATATAATATAATATATATATATATATATGTGTGTGTGTGTGTGTGTGTGTGTGTGTATATATACCTATAAGTTTATGTGTGTGTGTCTATATATATATATCATATTTCCATAAATGATACATAAATGAAAGGGACAATTTTCCTTTGAATCAAATAATAAATATTTAATGGAATATCTATTTTAACATAAAACATAAATTATTAAGCCTAAAGTTTGTCAAACTATACAAGCATCCAATGAAAATTTATTCTACAACCTGTTATTAAAATCATTAGACAGAACTATAATTCAATCACAGCAATCCAACAAACATTGCCATCAAATCATTTCAAGGATTTCATTTTAATTGAATGAGACTTGCAGCCCAAAACAGATTTCCATTTCCTTTAAACAACATTCAAAAGAGAATAAATATATATCTCTACACATTTGCAATTCAAGGAGAACCATTTTCAGATTTAAGCCTACAATATGAGGCAAATTTAAAATAAATTATAGACCTTCAAATAAGTTACAAATTTACATTATGAAGTAAATTTTACAATAAAATCAAAATTAGAATATTTATCCTTCTTCAACCCTCTATATTTCATAAATCAACATTCATAACAACCTTAATTAAATTTGTTTACAAGGATAATTGAAAGTAAAAACAAGTGTACAAACCCCCACCTAATGGTGAAGACAACATGTCAAAATTTTTACTTTTCCTAACTTCATGATGCAGCTCAAAAAATCAAGCTAAGTATGTCATCTAGATTTTCTCCATCTCCAACACATCAACAAAGGGTAGGGAGCTAGGAAACACTCACCTCCCAAGCCTTAATCCAATGAGAAGGTGAAGCCAACCTTCTCATTGGCCCCCAAGCCCCAACCAAGAAGGAATGAAAGTTTTTCACAACCATGGTAGCCTCAAAAAATTTGTTTCAACAACACATACACCACACACATAGTAAAAATGCAACACACAAGAAAAAATCAATAGAAAAATCTGCAACATACATAAACACATAGGCTCAAAATGTTAAACCAAAGGAGAAGGGAAACATGGTGGCCATCTCCTTATACCTCCCAAGTGGGATAGGGATCCACCCAAAACCTCCAAGTGCACTATACACACACACAAACTCCTTATCTCTCCATTTTGAAGAATACACAATAATATAGATTTCCTTATATCTCCACATAGGTGGATTACCCTTCCCACACTCCCTCCAAAGACCTCACACACTCCCTTTTACCTCCACATTGGCCCCATTTCCATCTCCCTACACCATCCTATGGCTAATTCTACCCAAACCCATACAAAAACACATGCATTCATACATTTCACAACTCCATTCACAAGTAATAAAACCAAAATACCAAGTTTAGATCCTACCTTTGCCATAGAGATCCTTCAACCTTCAAGCACCCAAGGTCTCATTTATTTCCACAATCTAGTCAAATCCCATGAAAGCTCCCCAAAATCTCTAAGTAACTAACTCCAAACACCACTAAAAGATTCCAATAAATAGAATTTTGTGGAAAGGATGGTGATGTGACTCCATGTAGTATGTCACCTCATTTCCCCTCAATCCACCTCACAACCCAACACACAAACCAAGGTCCCATAAATGAAGAAGGTGAGATATGAAACATTCCTTCCCATACAAAATCCTCATTCCACATTTCAAGATTTCAAATTTAGGGAATTAAGAAAGAGGTGGAATTAATTTCCTATTTTCTCTTAAAATCACATGATTAGAATTAAATTTGACCCCTATATCGATTCATGGGTTCAACACTTGGACCTTGGGAAAACACGGAAACACGAAAAAACACTTAGTGTAACCTAGACCTATGACACATGTTCTCTTTTGATAATTTAAAATGTAGGAACTTACTAAACTTAAACAAACCTAGTTAATGATGGACTAACTCACGTTTTGATCTATACAAGAGGTGCGGGATAGATGAGGTATTCTTACATGTTGAGTTAGAGGGGCCACCCTCGAATCACGCAATCATTTTAACCATGATATTACCACAAGTTCTTTGGACCTTACAGAGTTCAATGTTGCCATACACATAGGTTCACTTAGGGGACAACCTAGCTAGCATCGAGTGAGCCATCACAGGGAGGCTCAAGAATATCTATGACACAATGAGGAAAAGAGGGTGGATAACTCCCATGTGGAGGCAAATAGACAAGACTCATCACAGAGAGAGCAGAGAGATAGGGCTGCAAAATAGAGGGAGAGATCTAGGTGCTCTAGGTAGAGAGACAACCATAAGGAGAAACCCAATGGTAGAGAGACATAATTGGCTGATCACATCCATGAGATACTCAAGATGCATCCAAATCACTTTAATGGAGGCACAGGAGGGTTCCGGAGTCGATGGATGGCTAGTTAGCTTGATTGGATGCTTCAATCTATGTCCATGCAGTAGTAAGATGAATACTCGTGTTGTTATACTAGTTAGCTTGATTGGGTTCCAGGGACAAGGAAGGAGTATGGTGGAGGAAAGAGGAACAAAAGCTCCACATGGATTCAATGACCGTGAACTTAGGAGCTCTTTGAGGAGTGATTTTGGAACTGATATCTATCTAGGAGGTTCATTTAGAAGTGGATTGATGAGTTTCATGTTCTGCAACAGCTGAGTATGATAATAAAAGAGTATGAGAGTAGATTTTTGGACTTGGTACAGTATGTTGAGTAGATGCAAGATGAGTAGGTTAGGGTTCATAGGTTCACCAAGGGCATAAATTTGGATCTTAGGCGGATGGTGTGTGTAATGACCATAAATTTCCCACACAAAACACAAGACAAAACCCAATGATTAGTATGGAAAATTTACGAAATAATTATTTGTTTTTTTAAACAAGTTCAACGAGATAACCTTCAACTAGATTTGAATAATTTACAATTTATAAATTCTTTGTTTTAATTAACTATTAATAATTCTTATTTAAAAGCAATCATTTTGGGCTTAATTTCCTTCCTAGGGGTCCCAATAAATTTTGATAATTAACCCTTACAACCCATTGGCTAAAATAAGCTTATTACATTATTTATTTATTTTAGTATTATATTTCTATTGTAATTTATTGACTTAATATCCTAAGGTTAGGGTCTCATTTACCCTAACCATATAATTTAGTTCAAATATATTTTAACTCTTTATGATAAACATTGCCTAGTTATTGTTATCTCTCGAAAGTGCTCCTGTAGAGATGGCTGTGAGTTTTCTAAGCTTGCAAAATTGATCTCTCTTTCATAGATATAATGGAAACACCTCGGGTATGTGGGTATACCTATTTTGAGGTCAGTCTCATATCAAGGCCCATTCCTTATTGATGTATCCTAAATTGATTTTCTAGGGGTTAAGGGAAAAAAATAATGTAAAAGGTTTAAAAATGAGGTGCTACACCAAATTATATGAGGGCTTTGACTGAGTATATGCACAGCTAATATGTGAAAGAATTCTTGATCCACAAACCAATAGTTTTCTACAAATTATTAAGGTAAACATTTGGATGTATTGAGGGAAAGTATCACAACAATACTTCTAAGCTAAACATACACATTAACATCATGTAGAAATTACTTAATTTACAGCAGGGTAAGATAATTAACTAAGGGAATTTGCATTCACAAGACTAATAGAAACATACACAAGACTATAAATAATTGGAAAGGTAGAAAAACTTCACATTCAAGGGGAAAAACTAGCAAAAATTGCTTCAATACTCCTATATCCAAAAAGTCCTCCCTTATGCTCTACCAAAGCACACAATATATAGAAAAATAATTTCCCCCACCCTTCCTAAAAATAGATTAAGGATTGTACTCACCCATGCATCCTATTTTTATCCTTTATTTAATAATAGATAAAGGAATAAAAATAGAATATGCAATTACAAATAGGCATTAATAGCCTTGATTACATTACAATAAAACTAAAGTTGAATGTTCTATTTTTAAGAAAATAAAGGTGAATAATTTGCTAATAATAAAATTTCTTGTTGGACAAGTCTCTTTCCTTGTGCATGTGAATTCGTCTTCTTGTCTATTTTGTCCCTAGTGAAATCATGCAAAAATAAATCCCTGTGCAAGAACAAAATAATTACAATAATTGTAATATTTGCAAAGTAAATCATCTATTGTAGGGACCACTTGTCCATGTGTACATGCTTCCTTTTCTCTCTGCAGTATGTGGGACCACCCTTGCTCCTCACCATTAGTCTTCACTAGTTTGGCCACTCTTGTGGACTTATCAAATTACCATGTTTTTTTGAAATAATATAAGGCACTTTGAAGAAGGGGAAAAACATTAGATTCGGCCACCTTTAAATACACATAACCCACTATATACTGATTGCACCTTTGATTATATTGCATGATATATTTTGTCATCTTTACATTATTCGAAGTGACTAAGGTGGACTTTACCCTTTTTGGTGATCATCAAAACCATGATTTTGAAATAATATAAGGGCACTTGCATCATTTGGGAGTTGGAATATAGTTTAGACTTATAAAAGTAAATATGCAATGATTATTTTATTCAAACGTGGGGTTGGCCCCTTCCAACATTGAATCGACCATTTTAGCTTGTCGGTGGATTTGAAACTAAGGTTGAGTTAGGTCTTTGATTCCTACCATCAATTTCTATCCTTGATGAATTTCTAATTGTTTATTATTGACCCATAGTTAGGATTTTGGCCTGCATTGAATGTTCTTGGTGGTGTTTGATCACTATAGTTTGCATTGAATATTGTAGATCGATCTCCATCCCTCTATCTATGTACTTGTTGATCTTGGATCGTTGATCGCTAACTCTAGGTGAGTTAGGTTAAGCCATAGTTATCGTGGGTTAGTTGAAAATGCCCGAGATCCATCATTTGATTATTTATTTTTTCTCATGGAGAGCGGTGAAGCCCTGAATTTTTTTCTTGATGCCATTGATGGATTTTTGAGCTCATCTCATCTAAAATAGCTCCTATCATTCTCAAGTTTTCATGGTCAGGCACTTTCTGGTTATTTGAGATTTATCTGGTTCTATGGTTTCTGTGTGGCTATGAGAGCTCAAAAGTTGGGTATGTTTTTCTTTACAATTGTAATCTTGATGATTTCTTCAAATTTTCTTAGAAAACATTTGTAAAATTGGAGCATCGGGTTCTCTTTCAAGCACAGATACTTGTGTTTCTCTTTTCCCTTGTATTATTCGTGCTCAATCATTGGTTAGATGAGCTCGAAGAGCCTATGTGATTATTGTGTTTATCTTTATTTGGGTTTTTCGAGGACTTGTAGATCTCTGTGATTGGTGAGTTCTTTTCTTACTCCATTTCCTTGCTACCCATTAATGGGTCTTCATTCATTAGTTAGGGTCTGTGCTTTCTGAGATGTGGGTACTTGTAGATCTGAGTTTTGAGAAATTCTTCAAATCTGTGTAGATAAAATTTATAAAAAGTTTTGAAATATTGGTTTTCATCATGCACTATAATTGCATTCTATAGCTTTCCTTGCTCTTACAATGGAGGAGTTGACTTCATGCATATTATTTTGTTGTGGGTTTTCCATTATTTATAGATCTGTAACCTCAAGTTCCATTTGCTTCGATAAGATTTTGCAAATCTTCTATTTGCGGCCATTAACTTCATTTGTGAATAATTTTTTGAGGTTCCAACCATCTATTTGGTTTTGTCTCTAAACTTTGAGAAGAATTTCCTTGAAATGTTTGAAATATGGTTCTGTTCTGAAAACTTTGAGTTGTATAGTTGATCGAATGTTGTGTTGTGAACTCGTATTTTGATTCAAAGCTTTGTTTTAACAACCCAGAAATATGATATGTGCATTCGTTGTGACTTGGGTATTCTTATCTCACTTTGATATCTCTGGATCCAGTGGAGATACTAGGTCTGCATTGCTATTTCTTAATTTTTGTGATGATACCATTCTCTAACTGTACCCTTGTAAAACCGTATTCTTTAAAACTTGACAGTTGAACACCATTCGTGTGCACATTTCTTTTATACCTCTATTTGGAAAACATTCTTTGTAATTTGATGGAAGTTTTCTTTCTTTCAGACTTACTATAATAACAAAGCTCGTTTGCATTTAATTTCTCTTCCAAGGATCTAAAGAATATGTAAAACCATGTTCTTTGAAATGTAGTGGTCCTTCTCGTGTCTCAGTAAACAAGAAGGTATTTACTTCTCTGCTTATAGAGAATATGAACATTGTTGACTCTTATACTGCAAAGCTGGAACTTTGGTTTCTAGAATTCTGCTTTACTTATTCTGTAGCTTAGGTTGTCCTATATTTTTCTACCTTTCATGACTATGATGAGTCATTGATGTAGATGAATCTATTCAAGTATTGATCTTCTCCCAAACTTGTACTCTGTATTTAAGTTCTTTATAGCTTCCACTATTATAATTCATTATTCAAGATCAATATGATTCATTTATGTATCTTATGTGATGTTTCATGATCTTTTTATTTATGTATCTCTGTGTTTAGTATTCTTGAACCTATCTCAATGTTCTAAGTTTGATAAAATCTATAAAATTAAATGTTTTAAACTTTGCATTATTTTGTATCTCTTTAGTTTACCTTCTGAAATGATCCCTTCTAGCTTGTATTTGTATACTTTGATTCTGAAGATGATTTTTCACTTTGTTGGAATATTGTAATCTTGTTTCTTTTAATTAGATGTTTTATTTCCTTGATAATAGTATTTTGGCATGCTGGAAAATTTGAAATGTTGATTTTTCATGGTGAAGCCCTTGCAAATTTTTTTCTAGAATTTTCTTTTTTTTTTCTGATGTAATCTTTTCTTTCCAGCTAACTTCACTTCTTGAAATCTGATTCTTCTTATTTATTGTAAACTGAAACATGTACTTTTATTTTCTAGTCAATCTCTTATGTACTATAACTTCTTTCATTTTAGGACAGATTAATGAAACATGAGTTGTAGTTTTCCTTCATTTAGGATGTACTTATGACTTATCTATTTCTTCTTGATGCAACATGTACCTACACACTTAAGAAAATAGTTAGAAAAACTTAGGATTTTTGGCCTCTCTTGTGTCCATAATTTTTCTTTTATTCTCTCTTTTGATCTTCAAGAAATCTATATCTCCTATTGTTAAGAGATTCATATGCATGAATTAAGTATAGTATAGGAATATGGATTGATCCCTAAGTTTGTAATTGATAGTTTCCCTCTTTTCTTATTTTCAGGTACAATGACTTCTACAACGAAGATGAATAAGGAACAAAGTTAGAAATGGAGATATCTCAACCAAAGAAGAAACCACCAAGGCAATGTAGGGTTCACTCATACTCCTTTATTTTCTCTTTCATGCATGTGTACATCTTATTTCAGTAGTTGTACTTTACTTTTAAGTTACATCCCATGGCTTGTGTGGGAACATTTGAAATTCCTTATGAATAAAACATCAAATTTTGAAAATGAGTTGTGTATCTCTTTCTGCATTTCAGCTTTTTGTATGGATTGTATGATGAACTAAACAACTCAGTAATATAATTGAATGTCTTAATCATGAAGGAAAGAAAATTAGAGAATACATGTAACATCCAATAATGAACTCTCATTTCTGCACATTTATATTTTTTTTCCAAAACCTAGCATTTCATCTATTCTACAATTGGATGTCTTCATCAGAGACAACACATCCATCCTTTGGGGCCTTGTGTTCTTTTACTGAAGATAATCATGAAATTGCAGAATATGTGATCTATTACATTTTGTAACAGCACACATAGCTAGATTTCATGTAATCATGAATTAATTCAATAGTAACCATATTCTATAAAAGAAAATCCCTAGCTTAGGTATACTTCACCAATGTTGTTCATCCTAACAAAGTTTTGAGTTTCCCATTTTCACAAAAGTGTAAAAGATGTCAACATTTATGGCAATCCTACGGGGGAAAGTTGTCTACTATCTTGTAGACCACTACCTTGCTCTTGTCCAATGGGCATGGATTCCAAATATAAAATGAAAATCTACCTTTCAAGAAGGTACAACCCTTCCAAAACGAACTAAAACTGGGAAAGGATCTAGTAAACCAAATCACATGCATGAATGTACTTATTGAATTGAAAAACAATGCAATGTGTAGAAACTTCACTTATTGAAGGGAAATCTACTCTAAACAGTTACGGTAAGATTTTCAATAACACTGTTTCAGAAACATACCATTCACAGGAATGGGAAATTCCTCTCCATTCAGCCTTGAAGTTGAAAAACATTGTGTTCCTTTTAAGATGAAATCATGTAAGGACCACTCCAAATTATATCAAACTTTTTATTTCTTCCTGGCTTTGCACAATCAACATCCCACTTTAATACAATATCTCCTTCATTGAAGACTCTAAATTTTGCTTTCTTGTCAAAAATCTTCTTCATTTACATTTGATTCTTTTGCATGTTTTCATGAGCTTGATCTCTTAGATCTTGTAACTCCATTAATTCTACATAATGAACCTGCAATGGTTCATTCTCAAGTAGCTCCATTTGATGTAGCAAAATCTAATACAGGGTAACTCAAATGAAATAGGCATTATTTTCTTCTCTTACTTAAACAAGCTTGTATGGTGAATTTCCAATTGATCTTTTAGGAGCCACTCTATCATCCCAAAGTGCTAATTCAACATCAGATGTCAAGCTCTTTGATTATCCTTGAGTGTTCTTTTGATGATCTTTAAAATATTATTGTTAGTAATTTCAACTAATCCATTACCCTGTGGGTAATAATTAGATGAAGAACTTAAATAAATTCCATGGTTGACAACCCAATTTGTTATCTTTGCACAATGAAATGCTAAAGCGTTATCTAATATGATAGTTCCTAGAACACCAAATCTACAAACTATACCTTCATAAAAGGATAGTACTGAAGTTTCATTAGCATCTTTCAAGTCTATCACTTCAGTCCATTGTGTAAAATAATCTGTAGTAGTTAATATCCACTTATGTCCTTGTGAAGAAGGTGGATTTATCATGCCAATAAAGTCAAGACCCCATTGCATAAGTTGTTGATCAACTTAAATAGGTTGCAAGGGTAATGAAGCTAAACATTCTTTTCTAATAAAGAAAGAACATTTCTTCCACTTTCTGATCATTTAGAATAGTCCTTGAATATGTTAGCCAATAGTAATCAGCTTTCATGATTTTTAAGGCTATGGTATGTGCTGAAAAATGACCTCCTACAGGTCCTTCATAGAATTTTGATAGTAATTTCTGAAATTTATCATAGTCAACACATCACAACAATACTCCATTTATATCTCTTTTGAACAACACACTATTGATAAAGATATAATGTATAACTTGTAATCTGAAATACCTTCATTTATTCTTGTCCATACCTTCTAGATAGGTGACATGCTATAGATAGTTAACTAAATCAGTCATCCATTTTGATTCCTGGACTTCTAGAACAAGTTTAGGTTGTTGATTTTCTGGTTGAACCATAATTTTTGATTGTTGATACGCAATTTCAGTATGTTGTTTTGAATCTTCTAGTTCTGCAGCTTGCTATTTTCCATATCAACAATTAGATGCTCACACAAACCTTTTCCTCAAACTATCTTAGCAACCCGGATATCAACATCATATTCCATAACTTTAGTTATCCAACCTTCTCTTTTCTCATTCAATTCTTTATTTAACAAGAAAGCTTTCACACTTGGATGAGAAATAAGAACATGAATTTTATTGTTTGAAATCATGTACTTATAATTCTTTAGTCCTCTCGACTACTTAAAGTACTTTTTTTCAAGAAATGTGTATCTTATTTAGTAATCATGTAAGCTCTGTCCAAATAAATTAATAGGGTGCTCAATATTTTCATCATTAACTTTGAGTTAATATAGTTGAGATTGTTCTAGCTCCTACAAGTACATACATTGTAAAATCTTTATCAAAATTTTGATTTGCAAGAGTAGGAGTCCTGACAGATATCTATTTTTATTGCTTCAAACCATTCTCTCCCTTCATTGGTCCAAGAGAAAGTTCTATCTTTATTTAGCATAATTGTTAATGGTTTAACCAATGCTACTAAATCTAGAACAAATCTTCTAACAAAGTTGATTTTTCCCGAGAAAACTCTACAACACCCTCTCATGATGATACAATGATAGTTGGGATATGGCTTCGATTCTAAAAGGATCAATTGATAATCCTTGCTTAGAAATAATATGACCAAGTAGTTTACCTTAATGTTGAAAAGATAGAATTTTTGGGATTCAAATATATTCCAAACTACCCGCATAACTGAAAATTATGTCTTAGATGTATCGGATGTTCCTTTGAATTTTTTGAAAATACAATAACACCATCTAAATAAACAAGGATGCATTTATTTAACAAGATGCAAAAATCCATGTCCACTATACATTGAAATGTTGTAAAAGCATTTGAAAGGCCAAAAGGCATTCTTTTGTAAGCATAAGTACCCCACTTGGTGGTAAAAGCTTTTTGTACCTATTTTCTTCTCAAACTAAAATCTAATTGTATCCACTATAACCATCTCGAAGAGATAGTCTATCTTAATCAGAAACTGTTCTTAAAATTTGATCCATGTTTGGAAGTGGGTAGTGATCTTTTAATGAAGCTTTATTAAGATCTCTAAAATCCACACACAATCTAATTTATCAATTCTTATTCCTAATAGGAACAAGATTTCTCTACCCAACTTGAATACTTAACTGGAAAGATAATACCTGATTCAATCAACTTAGCTAATTCTTTCCTCATTAGAGGCTCTATTTTGGGATTCATGGGCCTCTGTTTCAACCTAACTGGTTTAGAATTTGGCTATAATTCAATAGTATGTTGTGATAAACTAGGATCAAACCCTTTCAGTTCTTGGTATCTCCAAGCGAAAACATCTTTAAATTCTTTGCAAAGATCAATAAATGACTACTTTTCACTTGAGGAACATACCTTTTTGAGAAACAATTTTTTTCCTTCATCAACTGAGACCTCTTCATAATTATCAGCATGTGTTGACATCTTATTTTTATCTTTCCTTAACTGATCATCAGTGTTGAAGATGTCTTCTAATGTGATTAGACCTTAGGGTAGCTTATTTGTCTTTAATTGAACAATCTGGTCACCATATAAGTGCTGTAATTTATCTTGATTCACTATAGAAAACTCAACTTCTTGTTGCAAAAACTTGCAGATTTGATCATCACTTTCAAAAACTTTCCAATTCAAATCATTATCAGGTATCGAAGGCCTGACAATTAGCTTTATATGAGGCTAAATTTTGTTGTTCTCTATCTGTTCCAACACTTCAAAACTGGCACCAATTGTTGCAAGTCTATCTGCATGCTTATTTTCTATTCTAGGAATGGATTGGATGTTAATAGCTTTGAAATATTCCATTAAGTCTAAAATTCTATCTCTGTAAGACTTCATTAACGGGTTCTTACAAAAATTTAAATTTCTTACTTGATTGATAAGCAACTCGGAATCACCAAAACTCTATAACATGCTAATACCTCTCTTTACGCCCAAAGTAAACCATAAATCAATGCTTCATATCCAGCTACGTTGTAAGTAAATGAAAAATGGAGACTCAAAAATGAGACGTACCTTTCATTCATTGGGGAAGTAAGCATCAAACTCGCTCTTTGTCCTTTCTTGTTCTTAGCTCCATCACATTGAAGCTTCCAAATCCCTTCTTGCTGAATTTTCTATTTTGGACAAGGGAAGTGGTCTGCTTTTCTTCATGAAAACAATACACACAAAACCAATGTTAATCAAATTCCTTAAAAGGATCATGGGCATGTTCTTCAACTATATTGTCATACATAAATAGGTTAGAAACACCATCTAATGCTGAAACATGAGCTACATCATCAAAATTAGATTGATCTAAAGAAGAATAATTAGCCACTGTATTTGAAGAATGAGGCTCAATGTGAAATCTAGCCAATGGTTCTGAATTTATAGTAACTTTGGGGCCATAACATGTAGTGAAAAATAAGGACCAATCTGAAGAGAGATAACCTCCTATTTTTGTTGAGAAATCTCTAGATAAACATAATGCAAAGTAAGGAGGTAAATCTACAACAGTGACATGTTGTAGAATAGAAATGTTTGTGCAAGCATGCAATGTTACCTCAAGATTTATGATTACATCAACTATATTAGTTACGGTTCCATCAAGCTATAAGAAACTCTTTTACTCGTAGGCTCATACCTGCAGCCCAATTTTTCTGCAATTGCTTTTGGCATAACTCGTGTTGTTTGCATGCAGACTTCCACCATGCATGCATTATCAACTAGATGTTCTCCAATAATTAGTGATAAATAAAATGGTGGTGGCTTCTTGATGTCATGATAATTTAAAACTTTATGAACTATTCATTTAACTTGTTTGATTTGGTTTTGTTCAAATTTTCCAAATACCATGTCTTCTTTTTGAACTTCCTTTTCTGTTGTTTTAGAAGAAATCTGCAGACTTAGCTAGTTCATGAGAAAGTAAATCTTGTTGTCTGGAATACATAGAGCATCCCACATTTAGATGTTAACATTATGCTTTTTGTTCCATCAATAATGTTAAAATAAGAAACCGTTTTAGAGATAGATTCAACAGTTTTAACATAGGCCTTAGCAAAAACTAATTCTGCTTCATTGCTTTTGATATCTGAGGTATAAATAATCTTCTTAGATTAGGCTGTATTTGTTTCTTCTGCACTTTACCAACTAGAACACAGGTTGTTTTATGTGGAATCATGGGATCATAGCTAGTTTTCAGGTTGTAGATGTTGTCTTATCAATGATAGTGTGTAGAAAAGGCCTATTTCATTGTTTTTAACCTTCAACAGCCTTTTGTTGAGCTCTAGTCGTAATTGTAATGAAATCATCCTCATTGAAATTGACTAAATTTTATCCCGATGCTTTTTGAACCTAAGTATCTTGCTACCCAACCTCCATTTGAGGCATGAATAGTGTATCTGATTGAGGTTGTGCAACAAGACTTATGTTCAAAAAAGTAATTCCGAAATTTGTAGTTGAATGATGTTGATTACAAGGTTGAAACCACTCTTTTGTAGCCATATTAACTAGAACTAAAGCGTTAGATGAACTAGGAGCCTTTTGGTCGAATTGCCTTTGCTGATAAGGCTGCCTATAATTTTGATTTTGTCGGTAAGGCTGCCTATTTTTCTGATTTAGTAGATTTTGCTGATAAGGAACCTGATAAGGTCTTCTAGGTAATGCAAGCCTATTCTCAATTGAATTCAACTTATTCCCCATAGTTTACAAAGCTTTAAATACGTCATCTAATGGGGTGGAAATAATAGGTTCTATAATTGTGATAGGTTGAGGAATAGGTGCTAAATCTACCAAAAAAGGCATTAAAGGCTTTGGTGCTAATTTTCCATCTTGAATAAGACTATTTTCAGCTCATATGGTGATATCATAGGTGGTTGAGAGCGTCTCTCCTTCTATAGACTGAATCATAGTTAAAATATCATTGTTTAATGCCCTAAGATAATAAAGAAAAGCATGATCAACTTCAGGCTTGATAGTTGCTTTAGAATTCTTTTCCAAGTTCTGTAAAATGGATGGTGAAACTTGACATGAATTTTTGGGAGCTCTTTTAATGGTAGAAATTTGTTCTATAAGAGATAAATGATCTGAATTATCTTGAAATTGTTTCAGCAATTTATCACCTAAGTCATCCCAAGTTCTTATGCATCCAATCTCTAGATTTCTATACCATTGCAAGGCTTGTCCTATAAGAGATGTAGCTATAAGTCTCAAAGCTACATCCTCATGAGTAATATTATGAACTCGGACATAAGGTTGTGACATCTTTAATGTGCTCTGTATATGTCACCTGATTTTCACCAATGAATGCTTGGAAAATTTTCATGGCAGCATTAGGGATGTCATTGTAAACTTGGATTACTAATGGGTTGTCATTAGTAAAGGTCAAAAAATTCCCTAGTGGTTGAATAGCCATTTGAAAAATTGGGATTTGAGCAAAAATATTGACACGTGGTAAAGGAATATTAGGAGGGTTATCAAAATCAGGCCTATTATAAGGTAAAGTATTACAAACTCTTCTCCTTCTTGCATAATTCAAAGGTAAAGTAAAAACTCGGAGGAATTCCTCTTATCGATGATCTTATAGTAACTTTAGACATGGAACATGCTACAATACTGGTCTGAAATCATCCCTAGAGAGTTGCCAAAAGATCTTAAAATCTTTAGAATAAATTGCTACAACTTACTCCTGAAAGTAAATTTTATAACTACTATAAATCTGTTGTGGATCTACTATAGAATTTGTAACTTGCATGCAAATCTGATTCGATTATCCCACCGGGTGTGCTAAAAACTATTATCTCTCAAAGGTGTACCACAGTAGAGAGATGGCTACAGGTTTTCTAAGCTTGCAAAATTGATCTCTCTCTTTTGTAGATATAATGGAAACACCTCAGGTCTGTGGGTATATCTATTTCAAGGTGAGTCTCCGATATCAAGGCCCATTCCTTATTGATGTATCCTAAATTGATTTTCTAGGGTTAAGGGGAAAAAATGAATATAAAAGGTTTAAAACTAAGGTGATACACCAAATTATATGAGGGATTTGACTGAGTTTATGCACAACTAATATGTGAAAGAATTCTTGATGCACGAACCAATGATTTTCTACAAAATATTAAGTGTAAACACTTGAATGTATTGAGGGAAAGTATCACAACAATACTGCTAAGCTAAACATACACATTAACATCATGCAGAAATTACTAAATTTGTAGCAGGGTAAGATAATTAACTAGGGAATTTGCATTCACAAGACTAATAGAAACATACACAAGACTGTAAATAATTGGAAAGGCAGAAAAACTTCACATTCAGAGGGAAAAACTGCAAAAATTGCTGCGATATTCCTATATCAAAACATTCCTCCTTTGTGCTCTACCAAACTACACAATATATTGGAAAATAATTTCCCCACCCTTCATTAAAATAGATTAAGGATTATACTCGCCCATGCATCCTATTTTTATCCTTAATAATAGATGAAGGAATAAAAATACAACATGGAATTAGATATAGGCCTTAATATCCTTGATTACATTATAGTCGGACTAAATTTGAATGTTCTATTTTTAAGAAAGTAAAGGTGAATAATTTTCTAATAATAAACTTGCTTGCTAGACAAGTGTCTTTCCTTGTGCATGTGAATTTGTCTTCTTGTCTGTTTTGTCCCCTAGTGAAAGCCTTGCAAAAATAACTCCCTGTGCAAGAACAAAATAATTACAATAATTGTAATATTTGCAAAGTAAATCATCTACTTGTAGGGACCACTTGTCCATGTGCACATGCTTCCTTTTCTCTCTGCAGTATGTGGGGCCACCCTTTCTCCTCACCATTAGTCTTCACTGGTTTGGCCACTCTTGTGGACTTAGCAAATTACCATGGTTTTGAAATAATATAAGGCACTTTGAAAAAGGGGCAAAACATTACATTCAGCCACCTTTAAATACACATAGCCCACTATATGGTCTACCACCTTTGATTATATTACATGGTATATTTTTTCAGCTTTTGCATTATTTGAAGTGACTAAGGTGGACTTTACCCTTTTCGGTGATCATCAAAACCATGATTTTGAAATAATATAAGGGCACTTGCATCATTTGGGAGTTGGAATATAGTTTAGACTTATAAAATTCAATATGCAATGATTATTTTATTCAAACGTGGGGCTGGCCCCTTCCAATGTTGAATCAACCCTTTGAGCTTGTTGGTGGCATTTGAAACTAAGGTTGAGTTAGGTCTTTGATGCCGACCGTCCGATTTCATCTTTTTGATGAATTTATGATCCTTGATTATTGAACTGTAGTTAGGGTTTTGGCCTACATTGAATGTTGTTGGTGGCATTTGATCACTGTGGTTTGCATTGAATATTGTATATCGATCTCCATCCCTCAATCTATGTACTTGTTGATCTTGGATCATTGATCACTAACTCCAGGTGAGTTAGGTTAAGCCACGGTTATTGGGTTAGTTGAAAATGCCCGAGCTCCATCATTTGATTATTTATTTTTCTCGTAGAGAGTGGCGAAGCTATGGAAAATTTTTGGCTTGATGCCATTGATGGATTTTTGAGCTCATCTCGTCTGCAAAATTACTCCCTGTCATTCTCAAGTTTTCATGGTTGTCACTTTCTAGTTATTCGAGATTTATCTGGTTCTATGGTTTCTGTGTGGCCATGAGAGCTCAAATGTTGGGTACATTTTTCTTTATAATTGTAATCTTGATGATTTCTTCAACTTTTCTTAGAAAACATTTGTAAAAGTTGAGGCGTCGGTTTCTCTTTCGAGCACTGATACTTGCGTTTCTCTTTTCCCTTATATTGTTCATGCTCGATCATTAGTTATATAAGCTCAAAGAGCTTATGTGATTATTGTATTTTCTCTTGATTTCCTATTTTTCAAGGACTTCACTCTCTATGATTGGTGAGTTATTTTCTTACTCCATTCCTTTACTACCCATTAATGGGTCTTTGTTTATTGGTCAAGATGTGTTCTTTTTGAGATGTGGGTACTCATACATCTGAGTTTTGAGAAATTGTTCAACTCTGTGTAGATAACATCTGTAAATTTTTTTGAAATATTGGTTTTCATCAAGCATTATAATTGCATTATGTAGCATTCCTTTCTCTTACGCTGGAGGATTTAACCTCATGCATATTAATTTGTTGTGGGTTTTCCATTATTTTTAGATTGGTAACCTCAAGTTCCATTTTCTTCGATAAGATTATGCAAATATTCTATTTACGGCCATTAACTTCATCTGTGAATAATTATCTGAGGTTCCAACTGTCTTTTGGGTTTTATCTCTGAACTTCAAGAAGACTTTCCTTGAAATTTTTGAACTCTGGTTCTGTTATGAAAAATTTGAGTTGTATAGTTGATTGACTGTTGTGTTGTGAACTCATATTTTGATTGAAAGCTTCGTTTTAACAACCCAAAAATATGATATGTGCATTTGTTCTGACTTGGGTATTCTTATCTCACTTCGATATCTTTGGATCCTATGGAGATACTAGGTTTGCATTGCTATTTCTTAATTTTTGTGATGATAACATTCTCTAATTGTACCCCTGGAAAACTGTATTCTTTAAAAATTGACAGTTGAATACCATTCATGTGCACATTTCTTCTTTACCTCTATTTGGAAAACATTCTTTGCAAGCTTAAAGTTTTCTTTCTTTTAGACTTACTATAATAACGAAGCTCGTTTGCATTTAATTTCTCTTCCAAGGATCTGAAGAATATGTACCTTGTTATTTTGCTTCTACCATGTTCCTTGAAATGTAGTGGTCCTTTTGAGTCTGTATACAAGAAGGTATTTCCTTCTCTTCTTATGGAGAATATGAACATTGTTGACTCTTATACTACAAAATTGGAACTTTGGTTTCTGGGATTGTTTTTTTACTTGTTATGTAGCTTAGGTTGTCCTATATTTTTCTACCTTTCATGACTATGATGAGTCATTGATGTAGATGAATCTATTCAAGTATTGAGCTTCTCCCAAAATTGTACTTTGTATTTGAGTTATTTATGGCTTCCACTGTTATAATTCATTATTCAGGATCAATTTGATTCATTTATGTATCTCTGTATTGTTTCATGATCTTTTTATTTTAAAACTGTACTTTGAGATGTAAGTCTTTAGTATTCTTGAACTGTCTCAATGTTCTAAGTTTGATAAAATCAGTAACATGAAACGTCTAAAAATTTTCATTCTTTTGTATCTCTTTAGTTTACCTTCGAAATGATCCTCAGAGCTTTGTATTTGCATACTTTTATTCAAGATGATTTTGTCACTTTGTTGGAATACTATAATATTGTTTCTTTTACTTAGATGCTTTATTTCCTTGATAGTTGTATTTCTGGCATGCTGGAAAATTTGAAATGTTGATTTTTCTTGGCAAAGCCCTAGAAAAAGTTTTCCAGAATCCTCTTTTTATTTTTTTTCAGTTGTAATCCTTTCTTTCTATTTTACTTCACTTCTTGAATTATGATTCTTCTTACTTAGTTGCAAACTAAAACAAGTACTTCTATTTTCCAGTCTCTCTTTTGTACTGTAACTTTTTCCATTTGTAGGACAGTTACTAAAACATGAGTTACATTTTTCCTTCATTCCAGCATGTACTTATGACTTATCTATTTCTTCTTTGTTGCATGACTCCGTACTTGTACACTTAAGAAAATAGTTATAAAAACTTAGGATTTTTGCCTCTCTTATGTCCATAATTTCTCTTTTATTCTTTGTTTTGATCTTTAAGTAATCTATATCCCTATTGTTAAGAGATTCATATGCATAAATTAGGATAGTATAGGAATATGGATTGATCCTCGCACTCGTAATTAATAGTTTCCCTCTTTTCTTCTTTTTGGGTACAAAGACTTCTACAACAAAGATGAAGAAGGAAAAAGTTGAAATGGAGATATCTCGACCAAAGAATAAATCCCCAAGGAAAAGATGGGTTCACTCATACTCCTCTATTTTCTCTTTCATGAATGTTACCTCTTATTTCAGTAGCTGTACTTTACTTCTTAGTTACATCCCATGACTTATGTGGGAAAATTTGAAATTCCTTCTGAATAAAACATTGAATTCTGAAAATGAGTTGTGTATTTCTTTCTACATTTCAGCGTTTTGTATGGATTGTATGATGAACTGAACAAATCAGTAATATAATTGAATTTTTTAATCATAAAGGAAAGAACATTAAAGAATACCTATAACATCAAGTAATGAAATTTGATTTCTACAGTCTCCATTTATGTTTACTTTTCCAAAACCTAGCATTTAATCTATTCTGCAATTGGATGTCTTCATGAAGACAACACATCTGTCCTTTGGGGCCTTGTGTTCTTTTCCTAAAGATAATCATGAAATTACAGACTATGTGATCTGTTACATTTTGTAATAACACACATAGCTGCAGATTTCATGTAATCATGAATTAATTCAACAGTAACCATATTGGTTGAAAGAAATTCCCTAGCTTAGGTATACTTCACTAATGCTATCCATTGTAATGAAGTTTTGAATTGCTCATTTTTTCACAAGTGCAAAAATTGTCAATGCTTATCATTGGGTAAATTTAATTTAATTAATTTCAATGGTCAAGAGCTTTATAAAAGTCACCAAACTAAATAATAAGGTCATCTTTTAATCTCACCTCTTAATACCCCTTGTTGCGGCACCCTTCACAAGTTGCACATATATTTTATTTAAAAACATATTCCCACCAAAGCCTCACATACCATTTTTTGGGTTGAATCAAAACCATTAGATGAGTTCATTTAGAGCCCTTAGATCTAGGTATTCAACTAACCATAAACATCCTTCTAAAAAGCTCTTATTCATTTCTTTTGGCTTATTTTGTCATTTTCATTTTTCAGGTTTGGGAGGAGAAGAAGAATGGAGGTCATGGAAATATACTCAAGCTCAAGGATGGATAAACATTTTTATTTTTTGTACTATTTGTAAGCCTCTTCTAAGGTTTGTTTATATTTTTATTTTCTATTATATACTTCATTCGTATTTTGTCTATTTTGGTATGGGCATTTTGAACCATTTTTAGATCTAGTTTATATGGTGTATATACACAAGTGATTTTGGGGGTATATTAATTATAGAGCATCTAGAGCTAACACACACTCCAAAATTTCAAATAAGATAAGGTTTAGAGGAAACTACAGTCGTAATGTAAGGCATGGGATGCATTGTGTATAATGTGGCATGGTTAGAATTTTGTGGTGGGGGAGGTCACTTGAACCCATCCCCCATCCCATATAGATATGGGGTGAGGGATGGGGTCGAAAACCTCTACCCTCATCCCCAAACATAAAACAAAAAAAAAAACAAATGCTTATCTTTGGTTGCGGTCCCTACATTATTTCAACATCCATTATTTTAATTGGTTTTAATTATTATTAGTTATTATTATATAGACATTATATATATATATATATCTAATACTAACTAATAATAATTAAAACCAATTAAAATAATGGATGTTGAAATAATGTAGGACCACAACCAAAGATAAGCATTTGTTTACCTTTATACTATTTGAACTAAAAATATTTAAACATCCATTTAAGATAATTTACTAAGGGGCTTTATATATAGACAAGATGATTTGAAAATTTCTATCCATTCATTTAAGTGTAAAATGTAGAAAACTAATAAAATTTATCATTCAACCTAGTATTGTTTGCAGAAAGGGATATTTTTCTTTATTCTAAGAATTATTTTTTTCTTACAAGATAATGAGAAATGTAACTATAATTTCAATTATTCCAATCTGCCCTCTTTTTAAAATAAAAACAAGAACTATTTCCTTTCTTTCAAAATAGAGTAATGCCATCCCTTTCAAGAAAACAAGTGTATTTCCAAACAATAACAACAATCTTTAGAAAGAACATAATACACTTTTCAGACAAATATTTAAGTTGAGTATAGGATTATATTGAAGAGAGTTTCATTTTCATTTCAAAACCATTTCAAAGTTCTTAATTTATCTAAATAGTGCAAGGTTTGATAGTTTCATTTTTACGAGAACTAAACTATTTAAAATTACAAGTTTTCATTCAAAAGACTCTTTGTAGAGTATACAAGTTGAAGGGATTCTCATAGTAACAAATGCAATTTTCCTTTTCCTACTTTCTAATATACATACATTTCGAAAACTTAAAACAATTTAATCTTTATCAACACATTTACAAGAGGTTGATAATATTTAAAATGCAAGTTACAAGCCCTCCACTTTAGCTGAGGCAACATAACAAAATTTTACAAGAAGGTTTCTCTCTTCATTTTCTTCAAGGTTCAACTATGACCAAAATCTTCACTTGAGCTCCACCATCTTCATCGATATACAAGAAAAAACAAAACTAGGTGAGTATCCAACACAATCCACCCAACAATTAATCTAATGAGGAATATTAGCCTTCTTCCTCATTGGTCTCCTAACCCTAGTAATGAAACAATAAGGGGTATAAGACAACCATTCATAACTTTACATGTCTTACACAATGCATTCGATCAAGACATTTAGCAAAAGAAACACAATACCAAAATCACAACAGAAAAGCAAGTTCTCAAGCACAAAGGCTCCATACTAAAGACAAGAAAGAGAAAGTAACGTGGGGATATACATATGCCTCCTAATGGTTTGGGTTCCCACCTTAAATCTTCCAAGAACTAAATCACATACCCAAAGTAAACTCATATGCCTCCCTCTAAGAAAAAACAACTCTTATGCCTTCGTCAATAAAATAAACAAGATAAGCAAAAAATTTACTTATCAATAAGGTGGAACACCCTAGCCCAACTCCCTTCTAAAATACCTAATAGTACTCTTATGCCTTCCACAAAAATATCTTGATTTCCACTTTATCCTACACAACCCATAATATTTTTGAAAATTACAAACATGCAACAATCATCCATTCAAAAACATACGCACAAAAAAATAGCAAAATAAAACATGGGTAAAGGCCCTACCTTTCCGTTGCAAGAGTACCCAATCTAAAAGCACAAGATACAAGCCTTTCCAAGTCCAAATGAAGCACAATCTAACTCCAAGCTTTTAAAAAACACTCCTAAAGCAAGCTCCTCTAAAAATGCAAGAGTCGCAATAAAACAAGTAACACCTAAATCATAACTTTTTTTTGAAAAAATAGAAAACATAGGAGAGAGGTGATGTGGCTTCATGTAGGATGCCATGTCATTTCTCCTCCACTCCACATCATATGGTCAAACCGAACCCCAAGCAATGATAAATTAGTGGTTGAGAGAATGACAACCATCTTACACACTCAAAGTCAAACCTACGCCTATGACAGAAAAAAATAAAAAAAATATGTAAGAAAGTGTAATAAATAGAACCTTTTTGTCTTACAATCATATAATGGGGTCTATTTTCCACCCCTTAGCCCATATGGGTAGTTTTTAGGTGAAATTAAGAGGTATGGGACAAGTTTAAATTATCCCAAAAGCCTCCAAAATGGCCATTAAGACAAAATCCCAATTTGACATGCAATTTTGAGTACACAACACTCAAAAGAAATAAAATCCTTCCAAATCCAACACATACCAAGAACCATCTACTTATTTTAATTACCCATCTTTGGTCACATCCTAAATTACACTAATTAATAAAGTTTAATTAACTTAAATGGAGCACTTAACAACCAATAACAAAGGTGTTGTTATCTCTCAAAAGTGCACCCTGTAGAGAGATGGCTACAAGTTTTCTAAGCTTGCATAATTGATCTCTCCTTTTTTAGATACAATAGAAACACCTCAGGTCTATGGGTATACATATTTTGAGGTGAGTCTTCGGTATCAAGGCCGGTTCCTTATTGATGTATCATAAACTGATTTCTAGGGTTTAAGGGTAGAAGATGATTGAAAATAATTAAAACTAAGGTGATACACAAAATTTGTATGAGGGATTTGACTGAGTATATGCACAATTGATACGTGAAAGGATTCTTGATGCATGAACCAACATTTTTATGTAGAACGTTAAGGGAAACACACTTCGAGGTATTAAGGGAAAGTATCACAATAATACTACTAAGCTAAACATGCACATTAATATCATGCAAAAATTACTGAATTTGCAGCATGGTAAGATAATCAACCAAGGAATTTGCATTTACAAGACTAGTAGAAAAATACGCAAGATTGCAAATAATTGGAAAGGCAAAAAAACTTCACATTCAGAGGGAAAAATTGGCATAAGTTGCTTCAGTACTCCTGTATCCAAAAATTCCTCTCTGTGCTCTACCATAGCACACAATATATAGAAAAATAATTTCCCCACCCTTCCTAAAAATAGATTAAGGCTTGTACTTGCCCATGCATGCTATTTTTATCCTTTATATAATAATAGATAAAGGAATAAAAGTAGAACATGCAATTACAAATAGGCATTAATAGTGTTGATTACATTACAGTCAAAATAATGTTGGTTGTTCTATTTTCAAGAAAATAAAGGTGAATAATTTGCTAATAATAAGCTTGCTTGTTGGATGAGTATCTTTCCTTGTGCATGTGAATTCGTCTTCTTGTCTGTTTTTCCCCCTAGTGAAAGCATGTAAAAATAACTCCTTGAGCAAGAAAAAAACAATTACAATAATTGTAATATTTGTGAAGTAAATCATTTGCTATAGAGATGACTTATGCATGTGCATATGCTTCCTTTTCTCTCTACAATATGTGGGGCCACCCTTGCTCCTCACCATTAGTCTTCACTAGTTTGGCCACTCTTGTGGACTTAGCAAATTACCATGTTTTGGAAATAACATAAGGAACTTTGGAAAAGGGGAAAATCATTACATTCGGCCACCTTTAAATGCACATAGCCCACTATATGGTCTGCCACCTTTGATTATATTGCATTCTATATTTTGTTGGCTTTAGCAATTTTGATAACACTTAGTTTAAATTTAACCTTTTCAGTGATCATAGTTGGCATGTATGGTTGGCTTTGCATTATTTGAAGTTTGGACTATAGTGAGTAAGTCAAAGTTACAAATAATTTTAAAATGATATGGCCGGCCCCCTTATGATGATGACTCAACCCTTGGCATGTTATTTTGGTGGCTTGTATAACTTAGGTTGAGTTGCTTTGATAATAGTGATTAATTCTCGAACATTGATCTCTTTCCTTGATGCATTCAATGCCATCGATCTGAAACTATAGTTAGGGTTTCTAACCCTCAGCATTAACCGTGGTCACGGAACTAACCATGATTGTTTGCATTGAATAATGGAGCTCAATCCTAACCCAATGCTTGGGTCTAGGTAGTAAAGGGAAGCTCGACCCTAATAATCATTTCATTTGGATTTTTAGTGTGTGTGCAAAGCCTTGGGAAAAAAATTGTCAATTCCATTGTTGGTAACTTGAAGTTCAACTCCCATTATAGATTTGTTCTCTGAGGCTTCTATTGCATCTAGTATTTCATGTTGCTTTTACTCTATTTGAACTTTCTGAGTGGGATGTTGTGGATGCTTTCCGCCATTGTTGACCTCTGAAACTCAGTTTTGTGTTATTCTTTCTCTCTATGACTTTGAATCTTGGTCGCTTTCCTGAGAGTTCTAGAAGGTTCGTATATTTTCATTTTAATGACTTCAGTTTCTTGGGGCAAAAGAATGGTTACCATTTCTTGGTTAGGCCCTCTATAACTTTAAGGGTTTCCATGAATGCTGGAAAAGGTGAGCTTCTTTATCTTCAAACATGAAAATTATATCATTTTCATTGTTTCTGTGACCATGCATATACTGATACTTTTCCATTTCTTACTTTTGAAACCTAACCCCTATGCATAAATGGTTTTCTGAGCTCAATTGGATCTGCATCTTCTTGAGATCTGAAGCTTCATCATTTTTTGAGGACTTGACAACTGCATATTTTTTGGTGAGTTTTGTTTCTTACTCTGATTCCTCACTACCCATTAATGGGTCTTCATTCATCGACCAAGATCTGTTCTTTCTTATGGGCCTGGTTTTTGCGCACTTGAATATGGTCATCATTTATTGAGATCATTCGAGCTCGAATTCTCTTTCTCTTAATGTTTCAATGATCCCATAAAACTATGGAAAAATTTATGGGCTTGCGTTATCTTTGTTCTTGACTTCTTTAGTTGACCACTATAGCCATGATATTTGTATGGAGATTTAGCAATATACATCCCTTCTTGACTGTATGTCACCATTATTTTTGACTCGAGTTCCATGAATGACTGTTACATTATGAACGCATTGTCATTTTCCTAGCTCGAAGTGGGTTTACTTTCTAATACCTAGTTGATGTTTTGATATTCCATTCACTTGTGTATTAAAACATGAAGTACTTGCTTTAGTTATAATGAAATCTTGTAGCTGAAATGATCAATTAGACACTTGCATGCTTATCATTTGTTCAACTGTAAATCATGAAGCTTCATAGTATGCTTTCTGGACTTGTTATTTGTATTACATATATCATTTCTATTGCTGCAACCTGATTTCTAGTGCTTCGTGCTTTCAAACTGTACCTTGAGCTTATTGCTATGCCTGTATGATTCATCTGTACTTGATCAATTTCCTTGCATAAATAGTTGTACTTCTTTGATATGGCAGCATCTCTGTGATTCATACTTGCTTTATTAAAAACTTAAATCATAGAAGGGATATACTTGTAAGATTACTTCAAATTTCATGTTATTCAGTTGTTAAGCTATAAAGAATGCTCCAAATACTTCAATCTAATGACTGAAAATGCAGTCCATTTCTTTTCTGCATTATATATTGTAATTCCTTTTATTACAGCTTTTATATGTATGCTTGGAAAAGTCGTAAATGTCCATTTTACATGGTGAAGCCCTCACAAATTTTTGCAAAATCCTTTTTTATTCTGTTTCAACGATAATCCTTTCTTTCCAGCTTAGATTGAGCTTCTTGAAATCTAATTCTTCTTATTTAGTTGCAAACAGAAACATGTACTTCTTTTTCTAGTCTCTCTTCTGTACTATAACTTCTTCCATTTGTAGGATAGTTACTGAAACTTGAGTTGTATTCCTCCCTCATTCCAGCATGTTCTTATGACTTAACTGCTTCATGTATCATAGGATAGAAGTCATTGAAATCTGCAATCTGTGTTTATAGTGAAAGACTTGATTTATTTCTTCTTGGCTGCAACCTGTACCTACACACTTAAGAAAACAGTTAGAAAATATTTAGGCTTTTTGGCCTCTCTTATGTCCATGGTTTTCTTTTCTTTTCTCTCTCTTCTTTCTGAGTGAGTAAATCATGTATGTAGTTTTATCTTCAAGTAAACTATATCTCCTATTATTAAGAGATTCATATGCATGAATTAGGACAATATAGGAATATGGATTGATCCCTAAGCTCGTAACTGATAGTTCTCTCTTTCTTTCTTTTCAGGTACAATGATTTCAGCAACGAAGATGAAGACGGAGCAAATATGGAAATGGAGATGTCTCAACTAAAGAAGAAAACCCCCAAGGCAACGATGGGTTCACTCAAACTCCTTTTGTTTCTCTTTCATGGATGTTTACCTCTTATTTTAGTAGTTGTACTTTACTTTTTAGTTACATCCCACGACTTGTGTGGGAATATTTGAAATTTTCTTATAAATAAAACATTGAATTCTGAAAAATGAGTTGTATATTTCTTTCTACATTTTAGCTTTCTATATGGATTGTCTGATGAACTAAACAACTTATTAATACAATTGAATGTCTTAATCATGAAGGAAATAACATTACAGAAAACTTGTAACATCTAGTAATTAATTCTGATTTCTCCAATCTACACTTATGTTTATTGTCCCAAAACTTAACATTTCATCTATTCTTTAATTGAATGTCTTCATCAAGACAACACAACTGTCCTTCAGGGCCTTGTGTTCTTTTGCTGAAGATAGTCATGAAATTGTAGATTATGTGATTTGTTATATTTTGTAACATCACACATAGCTGTAGATTTCATGTAATCGTGAATTAATTCAATAGTAACCATATTCATTGAAATAAACTCCACTATCTTAGGTATACTTCACCAATGCTATCCATCGTAACGAAGTTTTGAGTTGCCCATTTTTGCACAAATGCAAAAATTGTCAACATTTCTGGCGATTCTCCTGGGAAAACTACTCGCTATCTTGTAGGCCATGGCCTTTCTCTTGTCCATTGGGCATGGCATCCATACTGAAACAAAAATATGCCTTTCCTGAAGGTCCAACCCTTCCAAAATGAAACTAAAACTGGGAAAGGAACTAGTAAACCAGATCACGTGCATGAATGCACTTATTGAATTGAAAAACAATGCAATGTACTTATTGAAGGGAAATCCTACTCTAAAAAATCATTGTAATATTTTCAATAACATTGTTTGAGAAACATACCATTCACAGGAATGTGAAGTTCCTCTCCATTCAGCCTTGAAAGATGAAATCATGTAAGGACCACTCCAAATTGTATCAAACTTTGTGTGTCTTCCTAGTTTTGCATGATCAACATCCCTCTTTAACACAATATCTCCTTCATCGAAGACTCTAAATTTAGATTTCTTGTCAAAAGTTTTCTTCATCTGCATCTGATTCTTTTCCATGTTCGCATGAGCTTGATCTCTTAGCTCTTGTAACTCCATTAATTCTACATAACGAACCTGCAATGGTTCATTCTCAAGTAGCTCCATTTAATCCAGAAAATCTAATGTGGGTAACTCAACTAAAATAGGTATTCTTTCTTTTCTTCTATAAACAAGATTGCATGGTTAATTTCAACTGATCTATTAGGAGTCACTCTATCACCCAAAGTGTTGAATTCAACATCGATACCAAGCTCTTTCATTATCCTTGAGTGTTCTTCTAATGATATTTAATAGATTCTTGTTAGTACTTTCAGCTAAGCCATTACCCTGTGGTTAATAATTAGATGAAGAACTTAAATAAATTCCATGGTTGAAAGCCCAATCATTATCTTTGCACCAAGAAATGCTCAAGTGTTATCTGATATGATAGATGCTAGAACACCAAATCTGCAAATTGTACCTTCATAAAAGGATAGTATTGAAGTTTCATTAGCATCTTTCAAGGCTATCGTTTCAGTCCATAGTGTAAAATAATCTGTAGTGGTTAAGATCCACTTGTTTCCTTGTTAATAAGTTCTACATGAGACAACGGGGCCTTTGCCAGATGCATGTTTATTTGGAGTTTCTTTTGGGATATTGATGAGAACTGAGGTTTTTGGTTTTGTGTAGTGCTCTTTCCATTTGATAGCTTTACTTCTTGTGTTATACTCCTTTTCTTGCGCAACAACAATGTTCATTAACAACTTCCTATCCTCTTCTGATGGGATTTCTCCATCATACTTCTTAATCATTAAAGCCCTTAGATACTCAAAATCATTATTAGGAAGTTCAAAATCTTGTACCATATCTATTTCTAAAGTATGAGAGGGAGGAAGAAGAGGTACCTGGTGAATGCAATCCCAAAAACTTGCATCATTTCTTGCACTTATTACTTCAGTTGAAATTTCTCCTTACTGTGAGCTTGTAGAGCAGTCCACCATGCATGCATCATCACTAGTGTCATCATCATCATCAGCCTCTTCAACTTGTTGATCTACTTCACATGGTGGGTGGGGTAAGAAAAATTTGTCACACCAATCAATTTCATTTATCTCTTCAACAACAACAACTCTAACATTTAGAGGATCATGCACTACTCTAATTTCCCTAGCTTTGGGTTGTCTAGCTCCCATGTGTCATTTACCTTTGTCATCGTATCTCCGATCAATTCTAGGATCATTTGCAAATTTGTCTTTTCCTTTTTTTCGTATGCTAACCTTAAAACCTTGTCCAATTCCTTTCTCTTCCTAGCTAGCTTGTAAGATATTTCTTTGACAGCTCTAGCCAAAGTCTTTACAAATTCCTCAAGATCTATAGCCTTACTTAATTGAGGCTTCTCGGGTTGATCAGATTAACACCCTCCCTCTAAGGAGGTTTTCCAACAGCTTTAATGTTGTTGTCAATTTGCAGAGCCATGGTAAAGGCTTTCCTCAAAGTTCTAGGGTTCTTACCCCTCAAATATTAAGAAACTTTGTTATTAAATGCATCTAAATACTTTATCAGACATGATTCATCACATGGTCTCAAATTAACAAGAAATCTTCTCAATGTTTTGTTAAATCTTGTATTGAAATCATGCATTGATTCATTAGGATTCTTCTTAATATTTTACAATTCTGATAAAATAAACCTAGGGTATTTTTTATCACCATGCTACATACTAAAATAATTATTCATTTCTGTCCAAGAATCAATTGAATTATTTGGAAAATATTTATACCAGTCCCTTGCATCTTCTTCTAGAGTATGGATAAACAATTTAATGTACACATCCTCAAATTATACTTCAAATTCCTCCATCATATTAAAAAGAGCTTCAAGTGCTCATCACTAGTGATTGCATTATTTCCTTGAAACTTAGGCAATCTATCTCTTACATCTTGTGGCACAACATTTGGATAGCCAACCATACCTCTAAAATTGATGGGACCAAAAGTATTAACAACAAATGGAGGTCTAGGTGGAGGCTGAGCCATATTATTTTGAGGAGGTGACCTTGGAGGAGATGCAAACTGATGAGGAGTGAGAAGTCTATGTGGTACAAGGATGTAATTCTCAGAATGAATGCCCTCTAAAGGCTCTGTTTCTTGGAAAACTCTATCAGATTTGGAAAATACAGGGGCAGATTGAGAAGAAAATTTTTCAAATACAAATGAAGGCCCCTCTCCAGATGGAGAATTCAATTCAACAAAGAGACTACCTGATTCATATTCACTTGAGGAAGTATTGCAATCTTCAATCATAGGATGATCAGTTTCACCAATGGAGATCTCTTTTCTTGATGCTTGATCTCCAACAACCTTCCAAATTCTTCTTCCTTTTGAATTAGAATTTCCCAACTTTGGAAACAACCTTCTACTAAGGTCCTTGGCAAAGAAATATCTTCTTCCTTCCATATTTGCATAGATTAATGAAAAATCTTACTTGATATATGTTAAGACACTGGTATTTATTAAGAATTTAAACATCATGGAGTCGCCACTAAGGATTTTCACCTTAGTTTGTGCAAATGCACTATGAAAGACCTATCAAATGTCTATCAATACTAGATTCATGTAAATCTTACAAGATCTGCTCTTCTACTACCCAAATTTGTCAATGATGATATAAAATGTAGTGCAATAACTGTATAAGCTAGAAATATTACCCTCATAACTTACAACTTTGAAAAATTCTCACAGATCTGATCAGATAATGATGTTTGAACAATGTATTAGCACACAAAATGTGTAAGAAGTATTACAAGGGTATGTATGTACTACATTTGTAAAATAATTCAAAGAGTTCCCAAAAATGGTGCCATTCTGGTGTGGTTAATGGGCCAAATAGATCTCAGAGCTCAAATAATCCCCGGCAATGATGCCATTCTAGTGTTGTTGATGGACCAAATAGATATGAACTGGAAACAAATAAACAAAATAATCCCCAACAATGGCATCATTCTAGTGTTGGTATCCAAATTGATTCTCCCTTAGAAACCGAGTAGCATCAAAGATTTAGCAATACACTGAGAGAAAGATAGATCTTATTATGAGTCGTTTTGTATCCGGAGAGGGATTTGTCTAACTCTTTATAACTCAGGCATTAGAGAAATGGATATCACCTTAATTAAGGATTTGATTTATCGTCACTATTTTAGGCCGTGCCTTTTGACCAGGATGAGAGGACCCCTTTTATAAACTCTTTTGGTGAAGGAGAATGAAGATATCCTTCTTTGCACAAATATGAAAGGGAACCCTAAGAAAATATGATCAATACACCACAATTTAACTCTCACAAGTTGTCACTTCTAAAGAATGGTGATATTTCCTAGATAGGGCTAAGGTTACTAAAGACATTATGGAATCTTGATTGCTTCTACATATTTTAGTAGTAGAAATTATACATATGTGGACAAGCAGGGAAAACAGGGTAGTTCAGGATGGATTCATTTTTTTTGAGTAATTTGGTGGAAGATTAAGTGTGATACAATTGATTACACTAGATCTTTGTGAGACTTCACAACAATTTGAAAGCTAAATGAAAGAAATTTCAGAATAGCTAAAATATTCCTTTAACCAGAAGGTGAGCATCAATGGAGGCTTAAATTTACATAGTTTCACAAAATATCTAAGAATTTAACATGAAGGCTTGAGCTAAAGACTCGATAAAACATCAAAGAACCCCGGTTCCTCATGCCTAAGATACACTTGAAGACTTATAGACAATCTTTATCAACAAATGATAGAGAATTCATTTTAAATTGTTTATATCATTACAGGATGAAGGCACTTCTTGAAATGAAATTGCAAATGCCACTAAACTATCATAGGGATGAGATCCTGTGATGATTTGAGGACTTTAACACAAGATTACAATAGGAATAAGAAAAACTACTTGCAGACATTCTAAAATAAAGCGGATACGAATTGTTTCAATATTGACATAGATTAAATCAAAATTGATTAGACTCATAAGGAGGGGAAAGTATCTTTGAACAGTCTCAAAGATTTTCAATGGGTGTATACTCAAAAATAACTTGATGTGATTGAAATATAAACATAATAAATTAACAGGTTTCTCAGATTGGTCTCTCAGGAAGATGGGATCTCTCAAATTTTCTCTTAAGAATTCAACCCTTGACCTTTTACAAGAGTATTCTCATTGCATTTATACATTTTACTCGCTCACTCATCCAAAAATTTCCCCCAAAAAGAAGAATATTCAAGGGACCTTTGCTTGTTACCAATTTTCTCAAAAAGTGACGTTTAACAAATTCAAATCCGATAGCTACCAAGAAGACCAATTATGAAATGATCACCTTTCTCGATCCTCGACTAATGACTAGGATGCCATGCCATAACCTTTTGCAGTCCTAATAATTCTAATTTCTTCATGTGAGAAATACCCATTTTAATCATTTTCTGGAGGCTCTGTACAACTCGATCTGATAGGTAATCCTTTTTTCCCTCAAGGCAACACATTTTTCATTATTACACCTGCAACCTCCATCATTTCATCCTTTTCCCTCTCTATCCTCTACAACTTTGTCCCGCATTCAACTTCTCTCGGTAATTCACATTTTGGCAAGTGCCCAAGCAATTCCAACTTCAAAATATCGACCTTAACAATTCTTGGACTCACAAATTAAGTTCTAAATCCATTCAATGGCACTTTACTGAGACAAACTTGACAAGGAATTTCATCAAAATTGATAAAAAATAGTGCGTATTTGCATCATCGTAGTCTTGGAGCTAAAATGGTGGAAAAGTAGATGCAATGCACAACAACCGTTGATTCTACCCCTTCTCAACATTAGATTAGAGCGGTCCACATGTTTTCTTGGTGCAACTACAAAGGTGGGGTAGAAAGGCAAGTTTCCAAACAAGCGCGGGCCTTCCATGTGCCCTAGGCCCATGAAAAATGCCTTTTGGCCTTTGAAAAATCTCAGTATAAAAAGGAGCCAGAGGAAGCCTCCACGTGTGTCAATGGCACACTTTGAGATGGTCCCCAAAAGAGGATACCCAAAGCAAGCATAGGCTCACCACATGTCTCACTCTAGTAGAGTTTTTTGAAAAATTTGAAGGACCAATGGAAGGCACCCTTTGTCTAAGGTGCGAGATAGTTTTCTTTGGCATTAAAAAGTCCAAGCAACGGTAGAGTGAGCGGAAGCCTCCAAGTGTCCTCCTGGAACTTCTTCAAAATAAAACTTAGGGGTAGGTCCCCAAATAGGAGCAGCCCCTCCATGTGTCAAAGGCCTTTAAAAGTTTCTTGAAAATTTAAATTAAAGAGAGGAGCCAACGGAATCCTCCATGTTTCTCCCCGGCACAACTCCAAGGTCAAACCAATGGGTGAATTTTTGAATGAGTGTCAGATCTCCACATGGACAAGTTTTGAGTTTAAGTGAGCCTTAGAATTTGAAATTGCCCCACAAAGCCACATCTAACTAGAAAGGGTCATGTTTCCAAAGATGCTGAGATGTAAATTGATGAGGAAAACACACCTATCAAACCGTAAAATGTAAGGAAATCACCATTTGTGCCTGTAAATGTATCTTTATTTTAGGACAAAGAATTTGTAAATGATATAAGCCCCAAATGTGATCCACCTAGCCACATCTAATCAAAAGGACCACTTTTCCATAGGTATTGGGATAAAAATTGATAGGGAAAACAAAACATGACTGTGGAAAAACAAAGGAAGGGAAAAAAACTTGATTTTATGCCCAAGTTACAAATTCTCCAATATGGACAAAGGAATGTGAAAAAAATTCTAGACTAAAATTTATCCTCGACCAAAGGGACTGTTCATGGAGACCAAATGGAGGACAGAGTTTTCATGCATCAATACGAGGAGATAGAAAAGATGATAGATCCTGCAAAGCTAAATAATTTCACTGGACAAACAGAGTGAGATCAAATTGAGCACCAACATCGACTCTACATTAGGGATGCGCACTCTGTTGGTACCCAAATTTAATCTCCTTCAAAGACCGAGTAGCATCATGGATTTTGACAGGACACTTAGAGGTAGATAGATAATCATGTATGTCATTTGTAGCTAGGAAAGCAATCTATCAAACTTGTTAACACTCAGGTTTTGAAAGGATTGGGTAGCACCTTAAAAGGATGTGATCTGATCCTAACTATTTTAGGTTATGCCTTTCAAACAAGGTAAGAGAACTTATTTTGTAACCTTTATTATTGAAGAACAATGATAAATCCTTCTTTTGCATAAATTTTATAGAGAAGACCTTGGGAAAACATGATCAAAACACCAAATTTGACTATCATGAGTTTTCACTTCTAGATCATGAAGATTTTTTCACAACAAGGCAAAGGTTACTAAAGAAATTTGGGACCCCGATTATTTCGCAAGTTTTGCTAACAGATATTATTCATTTGTATGCACACAGGACAAACAGGGGTAGTACAGGTAGGATTGGTTGTTTTTGAATGAAATTTTTGTGGGAGGTGGGGTAGGATGAACTTGATTCACTAGATCCTTGAGGAATCTTACAAAATGGAAGGTTAAACCAACAAAATGCCACATAATAGCTAAAAAGTTTCTTTAACTAGAATATGTGCTTCAATGAAGGCCCAGATTAGCACTTTTTCACACAATATTTGAGATTCTATCATGAAGGATCAAGTTAGAAAATCCAATAAAGCATCAAGATCTAGAGTCAAATCACACCTAAGGTATACCCAGAGGCTTACGAGATAATCTCTTTCAACGAGATGAAAGAAAAGTGATTTTAAATCGTTTATTGCAATCCCAAATGAAAGATCTTCTCGAGAAATGAAATCGTAGATGCCATAAAGTATCACAAGGATTGAGGCCTATGTGATTGAATCAGATTTTAATACAAGATTGTAACAGAAACAAGAAAAAATACTCGCATATATTTAGAAATAAAACAAACATATTTTTCTCAAGACAACACAAAATAACTCGAATTTGATTAAATCTATCAGCAGGGAAAAGTTTCTAGAACAGTCTCAGAGCTTTTCAATGGTTGTACATTTGCAACCAGCTTGACATGATCATATTTTATACAAAATAGATATACAATCTTCTCAAATGGCTACTCAAAATGATGGGCTGTGTCAATCTTTTCTATTAGAAAATTCAGTCCCGACCCTAACACTCCAACCATTTGCACAAAAAATTTGTGCCATTTATAACATTTACAATAGAGCCCCTTTCCCCCAAAAATCCAGACCTTGAGTGCTACCAGTGCTTGCCATGATCACGATCGCGATTCCCAGAATCAGATCTATAAAAAGTTACCAGGTGCTCGAGGGGGTAGATCTCATCGAATATCTCCCGCATTCAACTCCTTCCTCTGGTAGATCACTCTTTCTTCAATTCGCCAACCACTTCCACCCCTAATCTGTCAAATCTGGCTCCTTATGTGCTTGGGAGAAGAAAAATGAAAAATCTGATCGAGCATGATAGTCAGACCATTTTAATGGTGAAAGACATCTTCTAGATCTCCCAACAAAACTCAGATATCAAAATTAACTCCCCTCTCTTCCTGCATGTAGGAGATACCAAGAAATCATGAAGACTAAATCTTCCAGGCATGTTTCAATAAAAATGGGGGGAAAATCAGATTCAGACTCTCGGTTGTCGTTGATATTTACTTTGAATTTGGGTCATTCACGTGGAAGATTCAAACTTTAAAAAAAAAAGACCGGGGTTTCCTTTGAATTTTTACAACTTTTGGAAAAATGGAAAATTTTCACATTTTGTTCTGCATCTCCACCCTCGAGAAATGAGCCTGACACCTATCTTGAGGTGGGTTCCAAAGGAACCGCGGATAAATTCTACCATTTGACCCTCTTTTTGGAAAAAGGAAATTTTTCTATTTTTTCCCCACAGCTCCACCCTTCCGCTTCAAGTTTCCAATGTGGGTCCCAGTGGAAACATGCTTCCTTTATTAATTTTAACTCTTTTTCCAATAAAGGGAAAAATTTCCAAATTTCCTCCAAAGGCCCACACCTATGACATTGACTGGAGCAAGCTTTGACATTTCTTCCATCATGATTGCGGGCCATTTTTGATATCTTAACCTTTTGAGCACAAGAGGAAAAAATTCTAAGTTGCCTCCGATGGTCCGCTTCCCCGCTCTTTTGACTTGTCAAATTTCCATGTATCACTATGGTGCACCTTGAGATGGTCCCCAAAAATTGAGACCTTGAATGAGCATGGGCTCGCCACGTGTCCTAGCCCAAATTTTTTTTTTTTTGAAGGCTCGAAGATCAGCAGAATGCGATAAGTGTCATGTTCCAGGGTAATCTCCTTTGGTCATTGAAAAGTCCAAGCAAAATGTAAAGTGAGCGGAGGCCTCC
The DNA here is from genome assembly GCA_018340775.1 of Taxus wallichiana var. yunnanensis. Classification (NCBI taxonomy): domain Eukaryota; kingdom Viridiplantae; phylum Streptophyta; class Pinopsida; order Cupressales; family Taxaceae; genus Taxus; species Taxus wallichiana. Next base: position 85,896,296 of record CM031233.1, on the reverse strand, counting down.
AAGTGTCCTCCTGGTGCTTCTTTAAAAGACTCTGAGTGAGTGCGGGCTTGCCATGTGTCCCTATTCTCCGCCAAACTATTTTAGCTGCATAAAATTTATCTAAGTCCAGGAAAAGTAGTAGAAACCTCCACGTGTCCTCTCGGCGCTACTCTAAGGCCAAACCAAAAGTAGATCTTCAAACGAGCGTTGTTCCTCCATGTGGACACATTTTTAAGTTGAGGTGATTCATAGAAATTTTGAAGTACCCAACCGAGCCATGTCCAACCAAAAGGTGCCATGTCCCCTGTCGATGCAAGGATGTAAATTTGATCAGAGAAACACCTGTCAAACTCGTAAAATATAGAAATAATAATCATTTGAGCATGAAAATGAAAATTTCTCCAAGGAAAAAGAATTTAGAAATGTTACAAGGCTCAAATACATCCATCAAAGACATGTCCATTAATTTTTCTTCAAGTATTTAGGGTAGAAACAACGAGGAATAAAAATCCTAGCCATGGAGAACAAAAATATGGGAGAACCCGAGTTTTTAGATGAACAAAGAATGGGAGACCCAAATTACATAGCTTTTTCGGAGGAAAAAATAAACAAGGAGCAAACCATGGATCCATAAGTGATCTACGACCCATGAACAGATTAAAAATGGCAACAAAGAATAACTAGGCACAACATGGGGAAAAAGAAAGTGACAGAGGTCGTAAATCAATATATTTTCAAAGGAAAACTGGGGTGAGACTATTTTGAGCACCAACACACTCCTTGTGAGTGCCACAAGAACAAATATTAGATCAAGTGCCAAAAGTAGACCATTGGGTGATGGAGTCAAAGAACAAGCTTGTAGATTAAAAGAATAATAACTAACTCCCCCAAGGAAAAACCGAGAAACCAACAAAATGGTGCCAAGGGCCGAGGACAAAATAAAATATAAAAACATGAAAGCGAAAGGAAACCAAATGACTATACACTCGTGATAATGGTGTATACCTTGATTCTTAGAAATCAATGAAGGAAATGTTTCAAATGCCTTCCATTAATAGGAAATTCAAGAAATTCCCCATATAAGTGTTTTAAGAAGAAAGTATGTTCACCAATTCGAATGTCAATTGAATAAGGACCCATCCACAATGCATCAAAATTTCCATGTTAGCCCATATCCTTTTTCCTATTGTCTCGTAATAACACAATATCTCCCACACTAAAAGCTCTTGGAGTCAACTTTTTATTAAAAAATTTCTTCAATTTTTCTATGAATTTCACATGCCTCTGATGGGATGCCCTTCTTTCTTCATCTAACTCAACAATCTGATTTATGTGAGCATCATAAGGACTAACCTCTTGATCTTTAATTTGTTGAACAAACTGAAATGAAGACAATTGCAAATGAAGGGGAAGTAAATATTGAGTTCTATATACCTACTCAAATAGGCTTTTACTAGTAGCTCGTACAACATTGATTCGATCACCCAAAACAACAAACATCAACTATTCACCCCATTTCCTTTTGTTCAACTCCAAATTTCTTCTAACTATCTTCAACAGATTTTCATTTCTAGACTCTAGCTTGTCCATTTCCCTGGGGATTATAAGTTGAAGCATATGTCAAATTTATCCCATATTCGTGGCACATAGCCACCAAAAGTTTAGCTCGAAAGGTCATTTCATTATAAGCAACTATTTTGGTAGGTACCCCAAATCTACTGGATGATATAACTCTAGATAAAATCCATGACAATTTGGTGAGTTGCCTTCTTGGTGGGGATTGCTTCTACCAACTTAGTGAAGTAGTCTATGGCTACAAAAATCCATTTATGACCAGCATTGGAAGCATCTGAAATCTCGCCAATGAAATCCATTCCCCATTGCTTAAATGGGGCTTGAATTGATACAGGATACAAAGGAAGGGAACATGGAGCTTTCAGTCTTCCAGAAAAATGTTGACAACTTTCACATTTCCTAACCAATAGAGTTATATCCTTGAAAAGAGTTGGCCACCAATAACCAGCCCTCAAGATTTTATGTGTTGTAACTCTTCGAGTAAAATTTCCCCAAAACTCATCCATGGAGATCAACAATTACTTTGGGGGCCTGATCTTAAGTGATGCATCTCAAGAGAACTCCCTTGGGGTTCTTCCAAGCTAACCAAAAATAAGTAATGACATATTTTGGGAGGCTAACTTAAGATATCTTTTCTGATTTTTAGTCAAATGTTCACGGCAAGATAGATGTATCGTGATAAAATATTATATCTTTGTACCATTCGGATCTTACCAATTTTTCAAGGACATCCACCCTTTCTCCTTCTACTTCATTCAACTCAATATTTTGCAAGTTTCTCTTACCCATAAGCTTAGCTAGGCCCAAACCTATTATCAATTTCACATTTTGTATATCCATGTCATATTCTTGTAACCGATTTACCCATCTGCATCTTTTGCTTGAGACCTCCATCTCTAATAAGATATCTTTCACCATGGTGTGGGGAACATAAGAAACAACTTTAGAGCTCAAGATGTAAGGTCTGAAAACCTTTGTTGCTTTCACCAAGGAAAATGCTTTCTTCTCCATGATGGTGTACTTCAACTCACCTCCATGCAATTCCTTACTAAAAAGGGAATTTCTCTCTCATCCCCTTCATCATCCTTCTGCAACAAGATAGATGCAATGGTGTTTTCTGAAGAAAAATAAAACATTTGAAAAGGCTTCTTGTAATTTGGAGCTGCCAAAACAGGGGCATGCTTTAATGCTTCTTTGATCCCATTGAAATCTTGAATGGAAGCTTCTTCCCATTTTATAACTTGGTCCTTCTTCAGCATGCTAGTAATGGGGATGGTAAGCTCAACAAAGTTAGACAAAAATCTTCTAATAAAGTTTATTTTTCCAAAGAAGGATTGAACTCCCTTCTTAGTTCTTAGAATTGGAACCTTGCTAATGGCTTCCACTCTCTCGGAATCAATCATGACCCCTTCCTTTGATACAATGTGACCAAGCAGCTTTGTCATTTGCACTCCAAAATGACACTTCTTGGGATTCAATGATATAACATACTCTCTACACCTTACCAACATTCTCTCCAAGTGTTGCAAGTGATCACGTATTTTCTGGAAAACAAAGTTACATCATCTTGATAAACAACAATGAAATCATTAATATAACCAATGAAACACTACATCCATTGCTCTTTGGAAAGTTTCTCCAACATTCATTAAGCCAAAAGGCATCCTGACATAAACATAAGTTCCCCAAGGAGTGGTAAGGAAGTCTTTATTATTTCGACTCCTTCACAACAACTTGATTAGAGCCGGAGAAACCATCCGAAGTGGATAACAATTTAGAACTAGTTACCAATTTTAGTAAATTATCCATGTTTGGAAGAGGGTAATTTTCTTTCAATGATGATTTATTCAAATTCTTATATTTACGCATATCAATATATCACCATTATTTTTCGACATGTACTAAATTTGCAACCTAAGATGAGTACCTTGTGGGTTGAATGATCCCTCCATTCCTCAACTTCTTTAATTCTTCTTGCATCTTTAAAGAAAGGAGTAGATTGATCGAACATTGTTTTTTCCTGAAACGCTTGACATTAGATTCAAGAGGAATTTCATGTTGGGAAAAATCTTCCATGTATGCCTTCAAATCAAAGTAAGACCAAGCTAGGTATTCTTGATATTTCTTCGACAATTGAACATAGGACTACTTCTCTTCCTTGCTCGATTGCTTCCTAACCATATTTTGCGTGGTTTTCCTTTGTGATCGGAGTCGTGCTCTTCCACATTTCTTGAAATCGACATAATTCAGTTAATAATGCAATCAACATTATCAAATTTTGATTCAAGTGCCACCAAACCTTTGTGAATCATGTTTTTCTTCAACTGGATAATGTCTTTGCAAAATAAAATTTCCTTTCCTTCTACAACACACACTATTGGTTCCCAATCTATATTTTGGTTAGCAAAATCACCTTGGTTCTCTGCAGAACTGCTTTCAACTAGGCATCATCATCAAACACTTTCCAATTTTTAACATTGTAAGTGATAGATGGCCTTTTATTATCTCAACATCATACTCACAAAATGGAGATACTATACAATTTTGATTTATGGATCCTAGCACTACTAACTTGTCTCTGCAACAACATTACACTTTCTATCATGGTGCACAAGATTAAATGAGTCAAATATTTAAATCAAATACCAGGTTGCATTCTTTTATTGTTTCATTCTTATTGGTTGGATATTTTGTCAATCCAAAATATGAAGTTCAACCACGGTATATGGGATTAAATCCCTCCTCAAAGAAGGCAGTGTGTGCTATTTATTACTAATCTAAAACAAAGCATAAATAATATATACATTATTCACACTAATCTAACCATTGGTGTTGGGATAGAATCCCGAAATCCATATCCACATGATTCAAAGATGTTGCTTTTGTAAATGGACTGGGTCGGAAATTATTACAATGAAAAAAACACAATGGAAAGGAAATGAGAGGAACATATTTTATTTCGAGTAAACACAGAGCATGAAATAATCATACGAGCTTTAGATCACAAATATAACGTTTGAAATGATCAAAAACACCAAGAAGCTAAACAAAGAATAGCTTAATATTATGAACATAAGAACAATATCTTAAGAAAGATGTATCTCACAACACAAAGTTTGCAAAATAATATCGAGTTCCTATTCCCGAATGATTAAAAGAAAACAAAAGTTTCTCTCCTTCACAATAGCTTCCAATGTTCCAAAAAAATCTCCCTGTGGAATGCGTAAGCATCCCTTATTTATAATAAAAGGAGTAGAGAGAAAATAGGATAAATCCTAGAAAATAGTGTTCTTTAAAAAGAGTTCTATTTTGCTTGACTCTCACGCAGGAGACCTAGTCAAAATATGATTAAAAATGTGATGAAACAGAAATGAAAAAGACATGTCAATTTCAAGATTGAAATGACATATCACATCAAGACTTAATCGAATCGTCATCTTTTGATCCTTCACCTTTCTCTTCCTCCAGCTGAGCCTGTTTGTTCTCGAAATTCTTGGAACTTCCAGATTTTGCCTTGCATTTCATTTTCGTCAGGTGCAGTGGAATGATCACTCAAAACTTTGCAGGTTTCATGGGTATCACTAGCACTACCAGGAAGTTTCCTCAATCTTTTGCTGAGTCTTCTCAAGGCCTCCAAAGAATGTTTGATCTTTACAAACCTGTCGATGATTTCAATACCAAATCCGTGAGTTGGTTCATACTTGAACATATTCTTGGACTTGTTTGAAAATATTGTTAGCTGATAGGATGCCCGAGTTTCCAACTGACACCTTTTGACAAATCTTTAGCAACTCTTCTTCCAGATCACTTTTTCCATCAATCAATTGATCCCTTGATTCTCTCAATTTACCACAGGCTTCATTGAGAATCTTCACCCTGAACCTGATGGCTCTGGTCAGCTAGAAATGCTTATCTACATGTGGGATGATGCCTTCTTCTACCAAGAGGTGTGATGGTATTTGCTTCAATGCCTGGAGAGCTTCGAAAGTCAAATCAAGATGTCCAATTTCTTGAGAGAAATCATTGTCCATCTTTTCCCCATCACTCTGAATATTCCCCAAAGATTGATAGACTTCCACGACGTCTTAAATCACGTCCTTCCCCTGTTGGAGCAGCCTTTGGATCCATTCATCGACCACACTTCCTTTTTATTAATCTTCTCAATAATAGGCACTTTGATGAGAAATCGAACTCGGCGAGGATAGAGGAAGATGGTATGGATTCAAGGGGTTTGAGAGCTTAAGAAAAACCTCATCAAATGCTCCACCTTTCCCTTAAGCTCATCTTTGATGTCTTTTATTTCCTTGAACTTCTCGCACAAAGACGTTGGTAGCATCCTATGCATCTGTTGTGCCCCTTCATTGTCACTTTTCCTAGAGCCACCACAGTTATTTGATAATCGAGAGGCTGTTATGTCCTCTTTAGTTTTGTCGATTGCGGGAGTGGCGATCTCTGCGAACTTATGCCTCAAGCATCCACCAAAACCCTTGAAACTGTTTTGGGTTTCTTGGCTGATTTAGCAGTAGAAGCCTTGAGTGAGCTAAAATCAAAGGCTGGTATGGGTACAATCACCTTCCTCTTCCTCAAATTTTTCTCAAGTAGCCATTGTGGCGTATCAGAGGGAGTTGCCACTATTGTAGGAGTTGGTATCATACTTTCAGGGGGAGAAGGATCTATTAGCGAGGGGAAATAGTTACCAATGTGGTAGCAGATTCAATAAAGAGAGGCACAGGAGGGGGTGTGTTGGTGATTGCTTTGGTCCCAGCAGAGAGGGGTGAGAGTCTAGAGAAAATACTGGCCATGACTAAAGAAGTAGATGGGGAAAGAGGAGGCAGAAGTGGTTGTGAAGGAGGAAGCATAGATCCCGACTCCAAAGCCTGAGATGCAAGAGATAAGGTCCCTTGAGTTGGAAAGTCAACAGATGACGGAACTAGCGGCTGGTTTACTTCTCCTTCCAAAGAAATTTCTCCTATTTCTGGTGGTGTTGGTGATTCTGGCACATTCACCATTTCAACTAGAGAAACAATTGAAGAGATTTCTCTTTCTCTTCTCTTCTTGACAAACTTGACCTTTATAGGGCCCTTAGAAGGTCTTTTGTCTTTTCCCTTTTTGGAGGGCCCCACCTCTACAGCAACCAACTTTGAAAAATTATCATCTTTAAAACTCATTCCCCAAGAGGCGAGCCATGCTTTGGTACGTGCGAGAATCAGGGCTGACCTATCTGTAATGGAGGATTTTTCACTGACAGACCAATCAATAGGTGGGAAAACATATTGATCTTCATTCAATCCATCATAGGAAGGATCCAGAACACTTTCATTATCGCTAGTACCTTCTGGTAAGTTAGTGAGATCAAGTGTTTGAATCTCAGCAAGTGTCAATCTACTATGATCTTTTCTTTGGACAACAACCTCATCACGTAAATCAATCCAGATGTCTTCTATGCTTGGCATGTGTAGGTGCAGAGTTCCATATGCCTTAAGGACTCCTCGAAAATCAAACCCGTCTCGGGGCTTCATGTGCTTCTTCAACTTATCTTGAAGCTCATGGAAAACATTCTTAGCTTTCACCACTGTCGAACAAGTATACCTTCCAATAGAAATTGGGAAAGATACAGCGGCCTTATGTTTACTCTATTGGAACTTGTGAAAATCCAACAATTGCCTAACCAACTCCATCAAGATTAGTTTGTCCCCTGGATATCTTGGAAAATGGAAAGGATCCCCTGGGTACATGACTACTCGAAGATATGTGAACTTCTTAAATTGCAAGAAGACACAACCCCATTTTGAAACTTCAGCCCATGCCTCATCTGAGACTCTCGTTTTCCTTAGTTCAGGGTTTAACCTGCAGATATTTTCGTAAAAGAAGGCGTCATTTACCCTTCTGAATTGATCTTCGGACCCTTTTCTTGTCAGCTGAGGAAAATACTGATAAACATGATCCACTGTCTTGTTCCCCTTGGTATCCAACCGGATAGTTCCTCATGCCAGCCGCTGCATAGGTGACATACGAGGACATATAAAACTTTCCCGTAGACAGGACTGTTGTCATTTGAGAATCTATCTCATTACTAATGAGAGTACCCCAATCAATTCCTTGTTGATTCTTCCTAATAGTGATCATGAACTGATACATCCACCCTTGGAAAACATTTGATTTGGGAAAACCAAAACCCGACTCAACAGAGTGATGATATCATTGATTTCCTGAATGAAATCACTTCTGGGAACAAGTCTTGGGAACCTAGAAACAGCCGGTTTGGCTTTGATCAGAACTTCTTATTCACATGCTTGATGCAATCTTCCTGATCATTATCCCAAGCTTTCTGAGCTGACTTGATATCCAACTCTCCATATTCCTCAAAATTAGGCAGCTTGAGAAGGTCATCAAAGTAACCTCCGTCCAACTTGATTACAACTTCTCCCACCTGGTTTTTCACAGAACGAGAAGCAGAGTCATAACTCGAAGCGCAGGCTAAGATGAACTCAGGGCACTGAGCGGACATAGGAAAACCTGCTGCAAGAGGTAGACCACTGTCGACTATTGATTTCATCCATGGAGTTTGAGAAGAGCTCTTGACCCTACTCCAAAAATCCTCCATATCTATGTTTCCGAGATCTATATCCTGGATGTCATAATTACAGTCAATATAGGATGGAGACTCCACCTTTCTGAATTTGTATTTCATCCTCCCTGAATTTTCATTCTTTTCTTGTGATGGACCAGGGTCCGACATGAGGGATTTCGAAGGAGGAGAGTGTCGGAGATCAGGAGATGTTGAACACTGTGAAAACCCCGACCCACTGGAGATGCCGGAAAGGTGGAAAAACCCGACACACTGAGGAGGATGTTAGGGAATTCAAAACCTGACACACTGAAGATGTCGAGGCTTGAAATAACCCGACATGCTGAAAGGATGCTAGAAACTTCGAAAAACCCGACACTTTAAATTTTCGATATACTACGGGTTTTGAATACTGCAAAGCACCCTGCGAAACCCGAGAAGAGGGAATAGGGTATTTGTTGAGTTTGAAACATGCAAGTTTTTCCTTCACCATTTATATCCCAAACATATTTTTAATTATAACAACATTCTAGGAATAACACAAAGTGATAATTCCAAAGGGGTAAACCCTAAAACATAAACCTGATTTAGAAAAAAACCCCTAAAATGGAAAAGATAAAATCCCAAAACAACCCTGATGAGAAACTTGGAAGAATTCCTCACATAATTAATCCACAAAAACCACAAACAAAGAATGAAGAAAAATACCTTCAACTGGGACAAGGAATGATAAAAAACGAGCAATGCAATTGGGCACAGAGGCGAATTTCAGGTTTCGGGGTCGAAGATGCATGCGTGAAAATCCATGAGGTAAAAAGTACGTCTGGTAAAAATGACGTGGAAATCTGAATATATATATGAAAATTTGCATTTAATACACTTCAGTTGACACGTGCCAACCACCCGACAACTCGGCATTAATGCCATGTCAGCATGCTCAGGATATCCGGAAACCCGAAACAAAGGTTTTTAGAGTAATTCGGGTTTCGGGTTGCGGGAAACAATCGACATGAAGCATGATGCTTGATGGCCCCGAAACCCGAAACAAAGGAGTAAATTAGGCTTTATGGATCACATGGAGCATGTTTTGACGAAGGCATGTTCTGATGCTTGGAAGGTCCGCAAACCCGACTTACCTTACTTGATGCGGGTTTCGGGTTTCGGGAACACACGACATGAAACACCCAAAACACATGTTGTCTTGCTTATGAAACCTGAAAACCCGATTATCTCTCTGAGAGGTGATCCTTAGAAAATTAGCTCCAAAAATTTCTTAGGGTTATCTCATTTTTGGCGTAAACTCAAAAATGGGATAACAACTGGCTCTAGTTGGGGACTTCCTTTGTGATATCAAAGGAAGAGAACTCAGAATCTCTAGTTATATCCATTGGGCTACGGAGTCAGAAAAGGAGGAAACCGAAACAAACCAAAACAAAGAAAGAAAGAAGACTAAAAGCAAACACACAACAGAAAGTAAAGTATGTACAATGCAAGAGAACATCTTGCATTAGTGATGGAATAGCTTTAGATGTTGTCCGCTAAAAGGCAAAGGGAGTAACTCTCCATCAAGATATGATAGAAGGAAAATATTTTCACCATTCAGCTTATGAATCTTAAAAGGTCCTTTCCACAAAGAGTCGAACTTCCCGTGCATTCCTTTCTACTCCCTCCTCTTATCCCAAAGCAACACCAGGTCTCCAATCTGGAAATTACACTGCCTTGATTTCTTGTCAAAAATTTCTTTACTTTGTTTTGATGATCTCGTGATACGATCAATCACCTTGCTTCATTCCTCTTCTAGCCTAGCTAGGTACATAACCCTTTTCTCAATAGAATTTTGAAAAGTCATGTCTTCGACTGCTTTGGCCAACTATAAGGCTGGCAACTCCACTGAGATAGGTATCTCAGCATCAATCCCGTACAGAACTTGGAAAGGAGACCTCCCTATAGCTTGCTTTGGCGTAATTTGATCAGCCCACAACGCATCATACAATGCTTTGTGCCATGTACTCTGGTTTTCATCTACTAGTTTTCTAATTATGGTAACTTGTGTTCTTATTCTTTGACTCACTTGCCCATTGCCTTGGGGGTAATAATCGATGAGTGAGCCGGGTGATGCCGAATCCATAGAAAAATTCTGTCAACTCATGCAATAATAAATTGGAGGCATTTTCAGCCACAATCTTGTGAGGCACACCGAATCTGACAATTATATTTTCTTTAAGGAACTTGCACACAGCTTCTGAGGTTGCTTGCTTGATTGGTGCGGCTTCCACCCACTTGGTAAAATAGTCTGTAGCAGTCAGCACGTAATTATGTCCAGCACTGGAGGCAGGATTCAACGTTCCAATGAAGTCAATTCCCCACTGGCAAAAAGGTTCTTCAATCACTACGGGCTTCAAGGGAAGAGCTGCTAGCTTGGGACGACCAACGAAATGTTGACAAGCTTCACACTTGGACACCCACTCGGCTGAATCCCGAAAAAGAGTAGGCCAATAGTACCTAGCCCGCAGGATCTTATAAGCTATTACAGAGGATGAGAAATGTCCTCCGCATGCTAGGCTATGGAAAGATTCTAACAACTTTAACTGTTGTGATTTATCAACACAGCGCAGGAATACACCATCAATACCTTTCTTATATATACCATTATCCCACAGGAGGTATCTCGCAGATCTTAACTTGACCATTCTCTTCTCCTTTTGGCTTAAATGCAGGGGAATTCACCATAAGTTAGAAAGAAAGCAATATCCGTGTACCATTCATCAGTCGTACTCACGAAAAGCACCATGGGCAACTTAGAAGAGGTGTCTTTGGTCTTTTCGCATTCTGCTTCCACATGGTTTTCTGTGATCAATTGGCACAGGCCCCTTCCTCATACCAACTTGGTAGGTCTAATGTCCAAGTCATACTCCTGAACTTTAGCTATCCAGTTACCTCGTTGACTACCCAGCTCTTGTTGAGTCAAAATGGATTTAACGGCAGTGTCGGGAACGAGAACGAGGGTATGGGAGTTCAGCACATAGTACCTAAAATGTTTCACCGCTCGTACCACTGCATAAGCATGCTTTTCAATTTGTGACATCTTTAACTCATGTTCCTTCAATGGACAGCTCATAAATGTGATGGGAGCTTCAATGCCCTCCCCGTTCTCCCCGCATCGGGATGGCGACATCTTTGTGTGAGCAAAGGCGTAGGCCAGTACATGATGAAATATTTTTTGAAGTCTGGGCATACTAGGATAGGAGCACAAGCAACTGCCCTTTTGATTTCTTCAAATGCAAGCTTCCCTTCAGTACTCCATCAAAAAGGAATTTTTCCTTTCATTATCCCAAGGATATCCTTGGTTTTATCAGTGAAATCAGGTATAAACCTTCTTAGGAAATTGACCTTTCCAAAGAAAGAATGAACTCCAGTTTTACTTGTGGGTAGGGTAAGGCTTTGAATGGCATTTACCCTTTTTGGGTTGATTTTGGTTCCTTCTCTAGTCATGATATGACCCAATAACTTTCCTTCGGTCACTCTGAACATGGACTTCTTGGGATTTAATGAAATCCTGTGATACTTGCATCTCAAAAGTACTCGATCTAAATGATCATAATGATCACTCTGTTTTTTGGAGAAAACAGTCAAGTCATCCAAATATACTACTATGACTTTGCCCATCAGGTCTCTGAAAGCCAAGTCCATAGCTCTCTGAAAAGTGGCTCCAGCGTTGATCAAGTGAAAGGCATCCTCCTATAAGCAAAGGTACCCCATGGGGTTGTGAAGGCCGTCTTGTGTTGATCCTCCGTAGTTACCTCAGCTTGATTATATCTCGGAAAATCCATCGAGCATGGATAGCATTTCTGATCCAGTAACGGTCTATAACACCTGATCCATGATAGGAAAGGGATAGTTGTCCTTCAATGAAGACTGATTCAGGTTCCGGAAGTCAACACAAATTCGGATTTCGCCATTCTTCTTCCTGACAGGAATGATGTTAGCAATCCAGGTGGAGTGATGGATTGGAAAAATAATTCTAGCATCTAACATTTTCTGGATTTCCGCAAGGATAGTTCCTGAGATCTTGGGATTGTAATGTCTTTGCTTCGCACATGTACGGTTTCACATCGGGCTTGAAAGGGACACTGTGTTGTATGTCTTTGGGCTTGAAAGATTTTAAATCTGCATAAGACCAAGCTAGACATCCATGTATCTTTTTAGGAGTGAAGTGAATTTCACTTTCTCCTCAGGGGAACAACATTTCCCAATATTCACCATCCGAGGTTGGTCAGATGAACCTAGATTGACTTGATCTACTTCCGAAGAAGAATCTCCTTTAACTTGTCTCTTGTTTTGAATAAAACGATCATGCTTGTCAAACAAACCCTCCAGAGAAACTAGACCTTTGGGTATATTGTTTCCTTTAAGCTGAATAAACTCACCATCAACCTCTTGATATGGATCTGAGATAGATTCACGGAAAGCTGATTCCAAACCTTCAAAGTATAGCTCACTGAAATTGTCAGCCTTTTCTAGAAAAGCCAACACCTGTTGATCATCATTGAACACTTGCCAATGAGTTGCATTATCTGGGATACTGGGACAATACACAATCTCAATGGTGTACGTATCTTGTTTGAACTGGGGATGAGGGAGAAGGAGGTATGCAGACACGGCCAAAGAATCAGCCTTGTCGTTATAATCTCTCAAAACTACCTTAATGGAGAATGCATCAAAGCATTCTATATTATCCCAAACTTTGTTCCTGTAATGTCTCAAGCGATCATTTTTTACTTGATAGATTCCCTTGACCTGGTTGACAATCAGCTCTGCATCCCCCTGAACCTTGAGATTTTGAATTCCCTTCTGTCTGGCCATTTCTAATCCTAGTAACAGAGCTTCATATTCAGCCGTGTTATTAGTATTATCAAACTGCAATTTGTAAGCTGATGGGAAAATCTCGGAATTAGGAGATATAAGAACTACACCAGTGCCCGATCCGGTGGTTGAGCAGCTACCATCGAATTCGAGGGTCCAAATAGCATTAGGATCTTCTTCCTCGACATCCATAGCCGGTATCTCTGAAGTCATGAAATAATTTCCGAAGCTAGCATCTTCGAAAAGAATTTGAGCTTTAGGGTCATCTGATTTAGTTACCAAATACCTCGCCTGAGGTTCGGATGGAGAACATGATAAACCCCATTGACTGGAATCCTAGCCTTAGTCCAATCCATATTAATCTCTCCCCTGACGTCTTTACAAAAACCTCTACCCAAGAGGATACCGTAAGCTGCGGGAATGTCAGCAACTAGAATGGTCATTTTCACTCTCTTCTTTGGGAAGGCAACGAAGGAAAACTGTGCATCTTTGATTTGACCAATCAAGGGAACTTGTTTGGTTTCCATGGAGTAACACCGTCCATATGACTTAGTCAGAGTAAGCCCAAGGTTATGGGATAATTTTGAGGGCATGACATTGTCCAAGGCCGGGTAAGTGCAGGAAGTTGATGGACAAATATAGGGTCATCCGTGGACATCATATTGCAAATAACAACATAATATCAACTTGTAGGGATTATTAGAAATACATACACTCAAAATTAGACAAAATTATATTAATATGAATCGTAGAATCCGGAATATAGTTTCTAAAATACTAATTTTTGTAAAAAATGGACAAGATTAGCTATATTAAACACTCAAAATTCAATGACTTGGTTTTTTTTTTTTAAAACGCCGATAAGATTATAGTCCGTTTGCCCACAATTTGGATGACCAAAAATTGATATATATTTTTTTACTTTGGTGAGAAGTTATATGCCACTATCTATCTTGGGATGGATTTTATTTTGTATTTTTTTGAGTAATATTTTATTTTTTATGATTTTTTCCGTGAAAGTGGTATGAAAACATAAAGAAAACAGAGCACTTTCCGTTTGCCTGCCATAACTTCATCAAAAAATATTGAAATCAAATAAATTTTTTTGAACATGTATATAATTTTGCCATGGTTGGGATGGTATAATTTTTATCACATTCTGATAAGTGAAACAAATTTTGCAGTCTTAAACGTAGACATAAACATTCACAGGAAAAAGTGTCTTAAAGACCTACTATTAGTAAAAAATTATAAAATGATATTTATCCTCTTCTATTCACTTTAAAATCAGTATTTATACAAAGCTAATAGTCTCCCCTACGCAATGGTACCATTTTTATGACATAGTTTTTACTTTTTGGCATGGTTCAAGTCTGCATGGAAGACTAAATTTGATGTTTTGTTGTTTTTAATGTAAAATTCAGGATTTGATGTCCACTTAATTGTCCCCCAACTTGGTGCACTTACTACCTGCCCCCGAGTCGATGATGCAATTGCTGAGTTTAAACCCATTTATAAGTAAAGAAAAATAAAATGGTTCAATCTTTCCCGAAGAAGAAGCAGAGGTCAGATTGTTCTAATGTGGGGGTTGAGTAGGATTTGGAAGGAGACCTTTTGAAGATGGGGGAACAACGGCTTTACTTCTAATGAATTTGGAAAGTTTTTCAAACTGTTCAGGATTTGACTGAAGGTATTCTGCTTCCGACATTTGGATTTTGGTTCTCTTTGCATGATCAATAATGTCAAAAGCAGTATAAGAAGGGGTGATGGTAGGCTCAGTTCTAATCACATGAGCTTGAGCTGGGGCACTGACCTTAGGAGAAAGAGAATGAGGAGAAGTTGCCTTTTTGGTGACTTCTCTTTCAGTTTGTGCTGAAATAGGAGTACCTCTCTTAACTATGGCTATGGGAGGTTCCTTATTCTTCTCCTTGGGGTTTTCAAGAGGTTTCCTTGGATTTTGAGATTGGGATTGAGTGAAGATAGCAAATGACTGACCATCCGGTGTGCATTCATCTTCTTCGTATTCCAAATACCGAATGTTGGAGTCGCCAGCTGAATCGTCATAAGACTCATCAGCATATCCTGAAGCTTCAAAAGCCTTGGGGAATCTTGTTCTTCTGGTTCATCCTCTTCTTCGATTATTTCTACTGCTACATTGATGGGAGGAGCTTCGATTTCCAGTCTCGGTTGAGCAGGAGTTAACCGTGGCCTATCTCTGGCAGGCGCACCATTATTGTTATTAAAATTCTGTCTAGGGATATCCCGATATGGAACATTGCTCACCTGCTGGGACATTTGCTTTTTTAAAGCGATCAAATCATCAGCCATTTTTTGAATCATAGGATCAGTATTACCTTGAGAAGAACCTTGATTTTTAAGTTTCGATACGTCTTTCCTGATTCTTCCGGCCAAAATGAGATCATCTTCTATTTCAATAGTTGTTGACTGAGCGAAAGCCAAATCTAGGATATCCGACCTTCTTAATAGAAAGCTCACATCAGGAGGCTGAGCATTAATGAAGAAGCATTTCTAATTTTCTCGGGTTGAGTACAGCTACTTACGAATTTTCCCGATCACTTGTTAAACTTTGCCACAAAGTCCCGCATGGGTTCATGTGATTCCTTCTTCATATGGGTAAGTTGAGCTAACAAGGCATGAGAATCTTCAGCTGGTTTGAAATGTGCTTTGAATTTGGTATGCATGGTAGCCCAGTTTGTGATGCATGCATTCAGAAGGTGATAAAACCATTCGAAATTTCTGCTTGCAGTGTAATGTTTCAACGAAGATTCAAATAGAGACATCTTCGTGAGCTGCTCCGAGGACACCACATGCTACGAAGAAAGATGCAATGTGTTCATCAGGATGCTGCTTCCCATCCCCATTAAACTTGGGAATTGTTTTTACATGATCCATGTGGTAACTCATGCAACGGCGGAGTTAAAGAAAGAGGACCAATAAATGCGCCCAGGGGCACGAGTTATGATGCCATCCTTCTGAAAAGAGTGCGTATAGGGATCCAAGTGTTAGACAAGAACAACGCACGACAAGTTGCAAATATGTCTCGTTCTACAGGGACCCGGTTTATCCGAACAGTGAACAACTTCTAGTTCGGTTAGAAATAACGCTGTTGGGGGAAAGACTGAAATTATGCCGTTGTAGTAATTCAAAGAGTGGATCAATTTCACCCTAGGTTTTGTAGGACT
The DNA here is from genome assembly GCA_018340775.1 of Taxus wallichiana var. yunnanensis. NCBI lineage: Eukaryota > Viridiplantae > Streptophyta > Pinopsida > Cupressales > Taxaceae > Taxus > Taxus wallichiana. The sequence goes on along the minus strand of CM031233.1, from coordinate 85,880,108 downwards.
GAGTGAAGATCTTTCCGGCCAGTTTGAACCGGGAAAAATATCTTGTTGAAAATAAGGCAAACACGGAGTCACCAGACACCAAGAGGATAAGCTTTATACTATCAATCCGTATTCCCAGTAGTCGCCGCCATAAGCTGTTGGTTGGATATTTTGTCAATCCAAAATATGAAGTTCAACCACAGTATATGGGATTAAATCCCTCCTCAAAGACAGGTGAGGCTTCCTGTTTATTACTAATCTAAAACACAGCATAAATAATATATACAGTATTCACACTAATCTAACCATTGGTGTTGGGATAGAATCCCGAAATCCATATCCACACGATTCAAAGATGTTGCTTTTGTAAATGGACTGGGTCAAATTATTACAATGAAAGAAGCACAATGGAAAGGAAATGAGAGGAACGTATTTTCTTTCGAGTAAACACAGAGCACGAAATAATCATACGAGCTTTAGATCACAAATATAACGTTTGAAATGATCAAAAACACCAAGAAGCTAAACAAAGAATAGCTTAAGATTATGAACATAAGAACAATATCTTAAGAAAGATGTATCTCACAACACAAAGTTTGCAAAATAATATCAGTTCCTATTCCTTGAATGATTAAAAGAAAACACAAAGTTTCTCTCCTTCACAATAGCTTCCAATGTTCCAAAAAAATCTCCCCTGTGGAATGCATAAGCATCCCTTATTTGTAATAAAAGGAGTAGAGAGAAAATAGGATAAATCCTAGAAAATAGTGTTCTTTAAAAAGAGTTCTATTTTGCTTGACTCTCACGCAGAGAAACCAAGTCAAAATATGTTTAAAATCGTGACGAAACAAAAATGAAAAAGACATGTCAATTTCAAGATTGAAATGACATATCGAATCGGGATTTAATCCGAATCGTCATCTTTTGCTCCTTCACCTTTCTCTTCCACCAGCTAAGCCTATTTGTTCTGAAATTCCCCCATGTGACTTTTCATATGTCCTACACAACATATGACCTTTCAAGTTCCTAGGAAAGAACATTAAGTTCCCTTTTATCAATTAAGGGCAACTTATTATAATGTTTACTAAAGTCACATTTAAATGAATAATATGAACAACATGATTCTCACAAAAATAATTAGAAAGGGGTTAGAGAATAAGAGGAAGAAGGAGAGAAGCGATGGAAGGAGGGATGGTAACAAATATGAAAAATCCTCTACCTTTGAAGAAGAACTTACTAATGATGATGATGCACGAGCATCTAAACCATGAAAATAGTGTTTAGAAACACTGTTTCAAGACCTCCTGATGTGAGCTTAGGAAAAACACAAGAAATTATTGCAATGATATTCCTTGATTAATTGATTAAGGAATAGGGTTAGCTCATTGAGCTCACCCTTACTAAATCACCTTGGCTCACCCAATTCACTGATAGATGGTGATGGATCCATCTATCGTGCCTTGTGATGGTCTACTCTACTCTTGAACACAATTGAACTCATGATGATGCTTTTAGGACCTATGTGAAGTTTTTATTCCTCTGTTCATCCCACAACCCTGTGTAGAGTCCAAAAAGAAGAAAGATGAGTGAGAATGAGACCATCTGTAACATTTTTCCCTCAACACTGAAACTTTCTATTTTTGGAATACGAGGTCATGACCTGCCATTTTGGGACTTATCACCACATTTTACCCAAATTTCCTCTTTTGAACCTTCTGGAACATTTCATCCTCTTCCATTTCTGAGGTATTGTTATTTTTAGCATATTCTAATTTTAACAGGTTATGTTTTGGGGACCTACTATTTTGGGAAAGTTGTCATTTTGGTCCTGCTTCTCATTTTGCAATATTTCATGACTATCCTACATGATTAAAATTACAGATTAGAGGAATCACTATCTTTAATACCAAGATGAGAATAAAATATGATTTTTTTATAAAGTTTAAAAATGGCCACGGTTTGTAATGGGTAAAATTTTTGGATTTCGCTCGTCGTCGCGATATCATGTTCCAATTTTCACGTTGTGATTCGTTTAGTGAAAATTTCACTAATAAAAAAGTAATTTTTCACCGGTAAGAATTTCAGGCATCGAAGCTACCATGGAAGCCATTAATGGAGTCACCAATATTTTTTTAAATGTTTTCTGCCCCACCTCCGATTGATGAAAAATCAACTTCTCTGTGATGGGTTTTTCTCAAGATGATTCATTCAAAATATTAGCTTCACTTGCTTATCGGATCAAGGAAAAACTAAAGAAAAGGAAACTAAGTAAGAAAATTTGATTTCACTTCCATTAATGGTATGGGGAAACTTTTCATTTTTTGTTTCTTTCAGCATGAATTCATTTGGGAGAGGGAGATCTGCCAAAAAATTTAGGGAGAATGGATGCACAGTTTGGAAGATATGAGCATTTCCTCATTTTTATGCCCTAGGTTTTCTGGCAACTCTTGATAATGGATTTATCTTCAAAGTAATTTTTTATTCATTTCCAAAACATGTAATGATGAAGAATTTATTCTTGAGGTGATGTAAATGTTGTGGAAGTAGTACCAATGGAGGAGAGCAAGATATCCTGTAGTTTGAAATAAAATGTGTGTACGTATGAAAGGATGGAAGTAGCAAGTGACGGCTTGACAATTAGAAAAAATCACATATTTTAAAGAGATGGGAAGGATCACACTTTTGTGACTCAATTCCACAAAATATTTTGTGCACTTGGTGCAAACAATTCTACCCCATTCCAATCGGTCCAGTTGGTAGCATGTAATTTGATGTTGGGTTGAGTGGGGGGCTTAGAAAACCCACCTTTTGTAGCTTTTGGGGGCACATGCATGACCAAGAGGTTAAATAGAAGGCTTGGGGATTTTTTGCACTAGCTGCACTAAAATTTTGGTGCAAAACGGTGCTCCCTATTCTGATTGGTCCATTTGGTAGCTCGTGATTGCACAGAGTGGGGGCTGGGAAATGAGGCCTAGGGGCTTGACTTGAGATAAATGGCTAAAAAAGTGGTCATCCGGAGATCCAGGGGCTTAAATGGGGTAGAGGAACATTTTATTACACGTTGCAGCAATTTTTGGCACACTTGGTGCAAATAAGTACGTTGCATTCCTATTGGCTGGTTTTCTAGCCTAGAATTTGGCTAACTGTTTGAGTTTGTGCCTTGGAGAGTGACTTGTCGAGATAATAACTTGAGTTCTTGAAGGAGTGTTTTGATGAAATTTTATATGATTCCCTCTATAAATTACCTTTAAAATACAATTGTGGTGGTCACATATCCTTATTCATCTATTTGATCCCTGTAAAATGGGAATTTTGTTACTTCTCCAAGGCTGTGCATGAGAAAAGCATGATGGGGACATATTTCTCAAAGGTGTTGTGAATAATTTGATTTCACCATTTTTTAGAGATCTAAATTAAATTTCTTACGATATATTGTTTGACTCTTAACTCCTTCTGGAGCTCCCATAATCGATTCCTGAAGGTTAATAGCTTTTTTGGCCCTTTACATTGCTTAGGCCTCCAAGACCCACTTTTGTTGAACCTGCTCCAAAACTTGTGAATCTTCCTAAAACCATTAAAAACTAATTGAAAATTACAGTATTTAACTCTTTGATATTATTCTGTGATTAATTTAGTGCTTTTTTTCTACTTTGAGGGGTGTGCACCAGCTCTGAGAAGATAAAAAAGGGTCTTTCCCAAACTTGCCAAAAGGAGTTTTTGGATGGATCTTGCATGGGAAACACTTGAAAAGTCTAGTTACCCCTAAATAACATATGGGATCACTAACTCAAGGATTAGGGTGACATGAAGGAGGGCTCAAAATGGTAGTTAAGTAGATTTTTGGGTAGGTTGTGGTTGTCATGCTCGAAATTGTGAATTTTCTTGTCACACATTTACATGACAACAATTGGCTCTATCTTGGGGACATGTCATGGATAGAGCACAACGAGGAATAAAATGAGAACTCTAAAATCTCCAAACATACATTAACAAGTTCCTTATCCATTAGACCATGCATAACACACACAACTTTTGAGAGATAGATAGAAATGGACAACACACACAAACACAACTGAAAGGAAACACACCACACAACAAAGGGAAAAACACACACAAATGGAAAGGGGAAGAAAATAAATAACCTATAATACAATGTGGGGACAACCCTCTTTCAATGTAGTGCTATTCTCTTCTTAGAGGTTACCCCAAGTGGGAAACATTGAGTGATGTTGTTCTACGAAGCCATTGACCGATTCGAGAAAGTAGCCTCCTCTCCTTAACTATTTTTGAAAGCCATGTGCTTTCATGATTTTCTATTTACTTGGTAGGAGTGAGTATACATGAGATTCTTGATGCTCAAGCCTTCGCTTAAAATGTCCATTACCTTCATTCTCTTTCAAATTAGTTTCGTAGGGCTAATTTTCATCCATGCTTACCCACGTCACGATTCTTCATTGATCATCCCATTGCTTCCCGATGGATGATTTTCATTCAAATTTCTTGAATATTATGAGTTCTTTTCTTTCCCATGTCTATGCTCATTGACCTCTTTTCCATGAGAAACCTTAGATTCATCCTTTTTCTCCATTTCACTATGAGGTTCTTGAATACTAACTAGATGATTAAAAGTAAACTCATACCTATTTTGTATGGCCATGACATGAGCTAAGAGCTCAAGACTTAGCTCAGGATCTTCCACATTTTCTACCACATCAAATATTTCTTACATGGAGTCCTCTTTTGAAATTACCAACAGTTCACCTTTGCATTCATTCGAAGCATCCTCATCTTGAAGTTCAAGAAAACATTAAGAGGGGTTGTTTCATCGTCTTGGGACTTGTTTCATTCCATCGCTCCTTTTTCAAGGGAAGTCTCAACTTCAAGGGCCTCAAAACGCCTTATATTAAATTTCTTCATCATGGAAATAGTATTCCTCTTCAAATGGGAAAAAAAACCTCAATTTCATTGTTGTATCCATCAAATATTAGCTCATGAGGGACATCAGATTTCTCACCTCACTTTATTTTGACATGGCCAATCTTCACAATTGTTTAGGCTTCCAAATCAGATTCTTGATTGTCTTGTAGATTCATGGCTTGTATCTGGAGTTTAAAATTGATCTCAAGATCTTTTGTCTCTTCAGTGGCTCTTAAGAGATCTTGCATAGATTGTTCTTTCAAACATTTTGAGGGCTCATCACAGCTGAATTTGTCTCTCCATAGATGGCATTATCAAGATTATCTCCATCCTCAAATGGGAATGAGAATATCTCCTCCTCTTGGGTAAGCATACAAGCTAGTTTCTCCATTTGAGATTCATCAAGAACCATTTCCTCTTCTTCATGGTTTGCATCGTTCGATAATTTGGGGCTACCCTCTTGTAAATCAAATCTCCTCAATGCTTCTTCAAGGTCCATATGTCTCTAGGAAGGAATGTTTGGTCCTATCAAGATGGGAATCTCATCCTCTTCCTTAGTTGTTACAAAATGGTTCATCCTCCCACTATTTTGGTAGAGAATGTTATCCCTAGGGATTCCCACCTTTTGCATTATGTACCTCATCTTCTTCTTTGGAACAAATATTTCCATATCTCATTTAACTGGAATGGTTGCATAAGACCAGTTCATCTAGATTTTACCTCCCAACTATTGGAAAAAAATTCTACTCAACAACATTCCAAACGAGGATGGAACGTTTGGTAACAAAATCATCATTGAGACCTTCTTGTCTAGAAATTTTGTGAGGGCTACCTATGAATCTTTGACCTTTCTGAAAAGTGGGACTTTTTTGGACTCCATAGAGTAACAAGATCCACTAGATGAAGTCATGGTGAGTTTAAGAGCCTTGGAAACCTTCAAAGCCATCACATTGTCCGAGGAAAGAGAATTTATTATGTAGTTGTTCAACACATATTCTCCAAAATGAAGGGAGACATAGAAATGGTCAACCTTCTCGGTTTTTTATGAACTCAATGCAAAAATGTTATGTGATTGAGGCATAAGTGGGTTTGGTAGTATTCCTTTAGAACTAGGAGTTACAACATCTAGTGTTAAACTACAACTCTTGATATATAAGATGAATCTCTCAAATTGTTCAGGGTGGGTCCACAAATATTTGGTTTAAGTAATCTACACTTTGGTTATGTTTACATATTCTATGAAGTCAAAAGGAACAGATGTAGAAAAGGGGGATAAAGGGAATTATTTTGGAGTTGGGATATTTTTGTAAGTAGGGGTAGATGTTTGGGAAACATAGGGTATTTTGTAAGGTGCACTAGAAACTTTAGAAGTATCATATTTTATAGGTGTAGATTTAGATTTAGAACTGGAAGAAGAATTGGAAGACTTACTTGAATTATGGATGACATCCCAATTTCTATAGGATCAAGATTCTCCAATAAGGACTCCATGCACAAGGTGGAATTGGATATCCTCGACTTATTATTTTGTTTTGAAAATTCACTATAGGAGTATCTTCAGTATTTTTTTTTTAGAACCAGTGGAGGAATAATCTCTTTTCTCATAATGGGAATGGGTGAACACTACACATGAGAGGCTAGGTTCATCTTCACTATCATCTTCATCACCTTTGCATTACTCAAAAATCTTATTTGTGTGTCATTATCTACTTCCTCAATCTCTAGGAGATCATCATCTCTAATTTCTTGGTGAAGCTCTCCATCATCTTCTTGACTCCTACAACTTGCATTGACATGTGGGGACTCTAAGGAAAATGTTTAGGATGATCCTACAATATAATTTATGTTGATTATTTGAGGAGATACTTTTTCAAAAAATTCCCTCTTTAGTGATGACATTTCATTTGCCATCTTTTGTGAAAATGGACTAGTTCTCTCATCTCCATGATGATGGGCATTTCCCTTTAAGGGATTCTTGATCTTTCCAGATAGGATGAGATCATCATCAAGTTCAACAACCATTATTTGTACTTCTGTTAGATTCCTTGGTTGAAACCTTCGTAGGAAGAATCCTACCTCTGGTGATTGAGCATTGATGAAGAATCTCTTGAAATTATTTTTAGATGGTGAATCCTCTTTCGGTATCCTAAAAAGAAACCGGTCAAAATGATACAAATTTTTTTGTCATAGTTTCATTTGTTCCTTTCTTTAATTATACTAGGTTAACAAGGAGATCCCGAAACTCATCAATAGATTTGAATCTTTCCTTGAACTTGGTTTTGATATCATTCCAATGAGTGATTAATCTAACAGGTAAGAGGTAGAACCATTCTACAACTTTTTCTTATATAGATATGATGAAAACCTCACCGAAACATCTTCATGTGTGAGTCCAAGCATCCCACATGATGTGGTGAAAGCGGAAATGTGTTCTTCAGGATGTTGTGTGTCTTTGCCTTTGAAATTTGGAAGGTTATTATGGGAACCTGTTGCAAATCATGAAGAGGGGATTCAAGAGAAAGCGGTCCTATATTTCTTCCCCATGGAATGATGGGTTGAGGTATTTCTAATTTATCTTCCATTATTTCTTATCCAAATTATGTTTTTGATTCTTGTTCTGGTTCTTCTTCCTCCTCACCAAGGAATTTGATATTCAATGACATTTAAAATATGGGAGAATTTTTTGGGGGAGTATGAACAGGTGTTTGAATGGGATTGTTAGGTGAACTTCTTGAAGACCCAGGATGGAGAGGAGGCTTAAGAGAATAATTATGTATTGTATCTGATTGGTTCTTATTGGTTTTGCAAAGCCTCATAAGTGGGTCAACAACTCCTCTCGATCTATTCAACTTGGTTTATCTCCTTTTAGCCAGATTTTGGAAAATCTTGTAGAGGGAATATAAAAGGACACTATGGAATGTGAAAGGTCATGTGTAGGAATCAACAGTGTGTCTTTCGGTAATGGGCTTCCAAAAATCCTTTTTATTATGGATTTTTTAAAATTTTGATTTTTTTGAATTTTGGAATATTTTACTTTTTTTTTGGATTTTGGATCTTGTGGTTGTATTTTGGGTGCATATTATTTCCAATTTTGTCCCACGGTGGTGCAAAAATATTGGCTCGAAATTTTTTTGAGGGACAAATTTGTGGATTTCTAGCCACTGCTCCTGAATCTAGGTCCCTCTACTTGGATGGTGAACTCTACTTTATAGTTAATGAATATAAATAAAAAAAATTGTTCATTAAGAGGTCGGGGATCCAATAAGAACACTCCACTATACCCACGGAAAATTCTTACAAGGAATTGTAAGGGAATAATTTTTTGAAGTGTGGGAAAAGGGAGTGGGAAGTTAGACAAGGAAAATTAACCCTGCAAGTAGAAAATCATATTCTTGCCAGAGCCAATTAGATAGTTCACATTCACAATTAATTAGAAAGAAATAACAAGATTACTATGCCAACGGCCAAAGGAAACCATGCACATAAATTTGCACACATTCATAAGCCATGAAAAGATTTTTATTTTACAATGTAGGAAATGGAAGAAAAATGGTGGAGGAAAGTGGAAGAATCCTATCTCTTGTATTTCTCAATAGATCTCTCTCTTGAGTGCACAAAATTGACAACCCTTAAGCAAGAGTATGCCATTACATTATATAGAATTTCAGAAGACTCCTCATCTACCCCCATGTGAATTTTTGTATGTCCTACACAACATATGACCTTTCAAGTTCCTAGGAAATAACATTAAGTTCCCTTTTATCAATTAAGGGAAACTTATTACAATGTTTACTAAAGTCACATTTAAATGAATAGGACGAACGTCATGATTTCTCACAAAGAATAATTAGAAAGGGGTTAGAGAAGAAGAGGAAGAAGGAGAGAAGAGAAGGAAGGAGGGATGTTGATGAAGATGAGAAAACCTCTACCTTTGAAGAAGAACTTATCAATGATGATGATGCACGGGCATCCAAACCATGAAAAGAGTGTTTAGAAACACTATTTCAAGACCTCCTGATGTGAGCTTAGGAAAAACATGGGAAATTATCATGATGATATTCCTTGATTACTTGATTAAGGAATCTCCTTAGCTCATTGAGCTCACCCTTACTGAATCACCTTGGCTCACCCAACTCATTAAGAGATGGTGATGGATCTATCTACTTGCACCTTATAATGCTCTACTCTCTTCTCTTAAACACAATTGAACTCGTGATGATGTTTTTAAGACCTCTCGTGAATTTTTATTCCTATGTTCATCCCAAAACCATGTGTAGATTCCAAAAAAAAAAAATATGACTAAGAATGAGAGCCTCTATGACTTTTTTCCTCAATATTGAAACTTTCTATTTTTGGAATACGAGGTCATGACCTGCCATTTTTGGACCTATCACCTCATTTTCCCTCAATTTCCCTTTCTGAACCTTTTAACACATTTCATCCTCTTCCATTGCCGAGGCATTGCTATTTTTAGCACATTTATATATTTAGCAAGTTATTTTTTGGGGATATGTTATTTTGGAATAATTATCATTTTGGTCCTTCTTCTCATTTTGCAATCTTTCGTGATTGTCCTAGATGAGCATACTTGCATATCGGGGGACTCACTATCTTTAATACCAAGAGGAAAATTAAATATTCTATTTTTAGAAAGTTTCAAAAATGGCCTTGGTTTGCGACGGGGATGAAATTTCTAGATTCAGCTCACTGTCATCGATCTTATGCTATAATTTTCAATTTGATTCATTCACTGGGAAGTTTAGGAATATAAAAGCAATTTTTCACCTAGTAAGAGCTTCAGTACATAGCTACCAAGGTAGCCATTAATGAAGTCACCAATATTTTTTGAAGGTTTTCTTCCCCACCTCTGATTGATGAAAAATCAACTTCTTTGTGATGGGTTTTTTTCTCAAGATGCTTCATTAAAAATCTTAGCTTCGCCCACTTATTGGATCAATGAAAAACTAAAGAAAAGGAAGCTAGGGAACACAATTTTATTTCTCTGCCATTAATGGTCTTGGAAACCATTGAATTTTCTATTTTTTCCAGCATGAAGGCATTTGGGAGAGGGAGATCTGCCCAAAATTTAAGGGAGAATGGATTCACGGTTTGGAAGATATGAGTGTTTCTTCATTTTTGTGCCCTAGGTTTTCTGACAACTCTTGATAATCGATTTAGGTTGAAATTTCTCTATTTATTCACTATAGCAACATGGAATGATGGAGATATTATGATTGAGGTTATGGTAATGTTTTGGAATAAAAAATAATGCCGAAGAGGAAGATATCTCGAGTTGTAGAAAACAAATGTGTGTGTGTGTGTGTATAGGAAGGATGGAAACAAGTAAGTGATAGCTTGACAGTTAGAAAATTTCACATATTTTCAAGAGATGGGAAGGAGTGCACTTTAGTGAAAAATTAAACAAAATTTTGTGCACTTAGTGTAAAAAAAATTGTTCCCCATTCCTAGTGGTCCACTTGGTAGCATGTAATTTGATGTTGGGTTGAGGGGGGCTTAGAAAAGCACTTTTTGAAGATTTTGGGGCACATGGGTGAGCAAGAGGTTAACTAGAATGGTTGGGGAGCTTTTAGACCAGTTGCACCAAAAAAATTTTGCACTTGATGAAAAAAAATGTGCCCTATTCTTGATTTTTCCAATTGGCAACACACAATTACATAGAGCGGGGGTTGGGAAATGAGGCCTGGGGGCTTAACTTGAGAGAAAGGGTTGAATAGTGGTAATTTAGATGTACATGGACTCAAATGTGGTAGGGGAACATTTTATTTCACCTATTGCACAAATATTTTTGTGCACTTGGTGTAAAAATTATGCTACATTCCTATTGGTTTATTTTCTAGCCTAGAATTTGGATAATTGTTTGAGCTCGTGCCTTAGAGAGCAACTTGTTAGGACCATAAATTGAGTTCCTAGAGGATTTTTTTGATGAAATTTTATATGTTTCCAAAGTTAAATGACATTATGAATTGAATGGTGGTGGTATCATCTCCTAATTCATCCATTTGATCCCTAAAAAATAGGACTTTTGTTCCCTCTCAAGGTTGTATATGAGAAAAACTAGATGGGGACATAGTGCTCCAAGGTTTTGTGAAGATTTTGATTCCACCATTTTGTAGATATCTGAATTACCTTTTCAACTATATCTTTTTGACTCTTAAATCCTTTTGGATCTCTCGAAATCGTTGCCCAAAGCTCAAGAGATGTTTTGGCCCTATGCATTGCTTACGCCTCTAAGACCCACTTTTGTTAAACCTACTCCAAAACTTTGAATCTTCCCAAAACCTTCCAAGACTTATTGGAAAATGTATTTAACATTTTGATCTATCTTTGTGATGAATTTAGGCCTTTTTTTCTACTTCGGTGGGTGTGTACCAGCTCCGAGAAGATCAGAAAAATGGTCTTTCCCAAGCTTGTCAAAAGGCTTGTCTAGATTGATCTTTCTGGGAAGCACTTGAAAATATTGGGTACCCTAAATCACCTATGGGAACACTAACTCGGGGATTAGGGTGATATGAAGGAGGGATCAGAATGACCTTTAAGTAAAATTTTTGGGTAGGGTGTGGTTGTCATGCTCAAAAATTGTGAATTTCCTTGTTGCACATTTGCATGACAATAATATTGTAACTTAAATTCCTTATAATATTTTTCACCTTTGTTTCATTAAATTAAAAAATAATGTCGAACAAGCTTGCCTACCAACAAATTTTTTTCTTATGTCTTTACTTGAATTGAATCATCATTGTCATGACTTAGCTTTTTGATTTTGAGGTCACCAATTTTGTAACTTTAATTGATCTCATCCTCCATTTTTGCAACTACTGCATGCCCTCCAATATTTCAAAATCACTGGAAATGGATCACTTTATATGTATCTAAGAAGGGATGGCTTCTTAAATGCTTTAATTGGTAGTGCGATGAACAAACATGATATAAGGGTAAAATTGATTTAGTAAACTATAACTCTACCATATAATTGAAATATTTAGTACTTTCACATCTCCCATACATATGCCTAGAACAATGATGGTGGTGGTGCATGGATTGAGTGAGACAGTAAGCCACCCTCTCCACAGTAGACGTTGTTGAAAATTTCAACAAGATGATGGGAACCACCTATAATTTCCTCAACACACACATTTAGAATATGTACAATGCATGTTCCCTTGTATTCAAAGGAATTAGTACTATATGGAAGGAAGCCATCACAGTGAATAGTAACATTGTTGTTGCATCTTGAATATGAATCATAGTTTTCTACTTTTTGACCACCATGAAAACTATCTTGAGAATTCATTTCTGATGTGGATGAAAAATCATATATTCTTATTTTTGAGTAAATAGTTCCAAGAAGGTCATTGTGTGTTACTTAAATAAAAATCTAGATCTAAAATATCACCATCTTTAAAATATGTAACATCTACAAACTCATTCTCCAATTCTTGAAAGAATTTTTCTATCATACCTCCCATATTTAATATTTAATGAAATCTTGTAGACAATATATACATAGATTATAACATTACAATATCAATTTACAATAGGTACAATATAAATATACAAATAGATCATAACAAGACAATATCAATTCATAATGTGTATAGAATTTTGAATAATATAAATTGATTCTTTTTGTTAACTACCACTAAAGGAATATAATTTGAAATGCATGGCTTCTGCTAAAGAAATAACACTTAGAATATCATTTCTTACATTGTATTTTTGTTATATTGATGCGCCTAACTACATTAATTCATTAAACATGCATCTTGTTTTATGTCTTCTTATCAACATTTCCATTGTGCACTTATGGTGCAATTTCTAGTAATATTAATATGAAATTTAGCACCACGAGCCACGATCCAAAGGTAAAAATTGACCGTATTATTAAACTAGGAATTTTAAATATAGTCTCTAATTGAAGAGGGATATTTAAGAAAATGAAAGTGGGAATTGAATAATATAGTAAAGAATGTTCTAAAATAATAAATCAAATCAAGTGTTGTTTGATAGCCACATGCATATGACTTAATATATGTTACTTATTAATATCCACTAAATTTTATTAGCTCTTAAAGTTTGAGGGTTTTAATTTAAATTCAAACACAATCAATCTAAATATATACTAACACTTGCTCTAAAAGGAGTTGAAATGTTATGGGGATAGTTAAAATGAGGGTTTGTAGAATCCTTGAAGCAATTTCAAGATGCATTGAAGAAGTATGTTTGACTTAGGTAGTAACACATGGGTTCATTAGCTTGGCAATATCGTAGCATGTTCGTTTATATTGAGGTAATTAAATTTGATAAAATCAAAGTCAATATACCGATAGACATTAGGGGTGAAAAGGTTTAATTCACTAATATTTTGAATTAGGTATTGGGGTGAGTTTGAGTGACAAGCCCAAAGGATAGGTGGGGTTAATTTAAACATTTCGTTAAAATATTTGACCCCTAGTTTTTAACACTAAAAACCTTAAAATAACAAAAGGAGTGTTGTCATAAAGTTAAATTATAATATCATTTTGAATAAGGAAAATCAATTAGGAGAATCTTAACCAATATTAACATTGTAGAAAACTAGGATTGAGTATACCTTTCAACACAAATGATATTATTTCACCATCTTACTTATTTGAATAACTATTGATAAATGAATAAAGTTTAACATTAACGTAATTGATAATATGTCCCAAATGGATTTGAAATATATTTCTAAATAAAAGGAATATTATGAAAATAATAATTGTGTGGAAAATATGATATATATTCTTTTTGATACATTAGGGTAGAAATATAAAAGGGATGAATAAAATTGTAATGTAAAAATAGGTAAGAAAGGTACATGGATAAAATAGGGCGTGTTATCATTATAATAATATAATATGAGGGGTATTATAAATTGAATAATTGGAGGTTAAAACTAACATTAAGGGTATTATTTAATACCCTTCGAACGAACGTGCTATATCATACTTTTACTAAATGAACCTCCTATGGGTAGTAAGTCATGTAAGGTTTGCATGGAGTCATAAAACAAATTCTAAGGTGCACTAAGCCCATAACACGAAGCATGTATGCCACCCACCTCCGAAAACATCACCCGAGCTAAAGGAGGTTGGGGTGTCACCGTTATTGACATAAGACATTATTGAGAGGGCCAACTTCATGACAATGTCACCCTTACTGGTGTAAGAATCAAGATAAACTATTACCATGTTTTAATCTTCGTGACACCATATATCACCTATCAATAAGAAACGTATAAAGAAAGCTAAGAACATATTAAATTATTTGTAATTTGAAACACAAACATGTCTAAGAGGCTACCAATATTAAATATGGCTGGAGTTGTGACCACAAAGTCTCACTCACCCTAGACATATCAAATGAGAAATACATTAATAAATGTCCCACCAATAAGATACATCCTATTAGAATAGAATAATTAAAATAAATAAGAACACAAAACATAATTTATAAAAAGAACAATATTTCCTTCTCCATTGAATGCTAACCACTCCATTGACATGTGTAATGTGATTTAGGTAGAGAGAAAAACATGCAAGATACTATCTAGAGTTATCAAAGATTTCTAAGCCTCCTTGCGGTGGATATGTAATCAATTTGGTGAATTTAAGTTTGGTAGAAGCGTGGAATGTGATAATACTAGTATCCATGATAACTTTGGTTCTTCTTTTATGCTCTGGAGCTTTGGCCAGTATTGGTATTCGTGAAATTGTATCTCGTAGGATACCCATTATTCTCTTTGCCTTAAACTTTAATACGACCGCCCATATCAATTCCACTCATCCTTCATTACATGGTCTTCGTAATTGGGTCTGCAGTCATATACTTTAGATGCATCTCCGCAGTTTCATAGAATATTTTGATCGAAGATTTCTACTGTAAGTCATATACATAATAGCCAGCTCTAAAATACACACGAAAGGACAAATTGGAGAAAGGTATTGGAAGAAATTAATGATGATCCTTTAGAGATGCATGAGAATTCACCGGTTACTTTCCGTGATTCTCTGGTTGCAGATGTATTTGGTTTCTCAAACAAAGGATGGTGTATATTATCACAGCTATTTTTCTCCTCCACCCAAACCACCATCTCCTCCACCACAATGGAGCAACAACAAAAGCCTCCACCACCGCATCCTCCCCCAACACGACAAGAAGCTCCACATTTTGCACAAGAGGGTAGCCTGCTAATATGGTTGAGATGACCATATTGGAAATTTGTTGAATGCTATTTAAATGAAAATGCAGGAAATTTTGTTTTGGTAGCTTTCTTTTGCAAGATATTTTGTTTTTGTAGTCTATTTTTGCAAGATATTTTATTCCGGCATGAGACAAGTTTTGACCAATTTAGGAAGGGCTGTTTCTGACTATAAATAACCTACCGGCTCAAAATTGAATGACAGAAGATATAATAATTTGGTGGTCCATGAGAGCAATTAGTTTTATAGTTACATGTTTATCAGAAATATTGCCAAGTTACCTGATTATTGACATTCAATCGGTGTCATTCCAAGTATGCAAAACAACTTGATTATTATTGAATCAGCCGGCCATTAATTTTACTATAAAGCTGACCCTAGAGTATTATACATAAACAGGTTGATTGTCAATTTCGTGTAGGGCCCAATCCACTGAGATTCGTAGGAAAGCTTGTATATGTTGTTTATAAGGGATGTATTTCTTATATGAAGAATTTGTTAGAACAAGAGGAAATGCAGAAATACTGAATTAATAGATTACGATGTAAACAGCTTAATAATGCAGAGAGGGAAGCAGTTAGGACTAGGCAACGACCTACAACTAACAGGTCGGTTAGATATAACCACTTACAATATAAAACGCATTAGATACTATACTAACTGAGTTATGGGTTTTTGTTAATTTTGACACACAGGAAGAAGTTACAAATTCGCATGTTGTTATGGGTGATTTGTCATGTAACATCAAAGATTTGGGATTGTATCTCACATGTTGCACAGAATCACCAGTTTGTGCTACCATAAGAGATGTTTTATCTCAAATTAGGTCAAGATTGGAGTTGGTTTTACCAAGGAAAAGTAACAACAACGTGGTGTGACATTATATGTTTGATAATTTCCTCGAGTCATTGGCAGAGAAGGTAGGGCAGAGTTCAAAAGTGGGTAAATCTAAATGCTATAGAGTTTCCTAATAACATGATGCCAGTGTAGGTCTGGGAAAAGTAAAACAAGGTCTCTCTATTGGTGTATGCAAATGTCCAATGTGTTTTTGGATATTTGTGCTTGAGAAAGGCCACGGTGATGACCATTCTTACATGAGCAGTCATTCACGTGGAGAAAGTTTTAGCTATTTAATAGAACTAATAGTCAATACAACAACTAATAGTCAATATGCAATGATTGACTCTCTCCCTCCTCTCCCCTAGATAAACAAGTATTATGACATTCCATCTCACAAACATTACTCCTTCGCCGGTAGCCGTGGAAAAATGTTCAATTTAATGAAGCTACACAGTGCGGAAAGCATTTCAATTCCGGTGGTGCAAGAATTGGCTGCCAAGGATCCTTATGCACTCCCTCAAAGGTACATTAGAGCAGAGGAAGAAAGGCCACCTTGTATAACCACCAACACTAATTTAATTACTTCTATTCCCATAATAGACATGGAACTTCTGTCAGGAGACGACGAGTGCAGGCAGATAATGATGGATAACCTTGCCTCTGCTTGCAAAGAATGGGGCTTCTTTCAGGTTATTTATTTATTTAGTTTTAAGAAAATATCAAAAGTTTACAATAGTTAATCACATGATATATGAAAACACAAATTCATTATTGATGCATGCTTGTTATGCTAATGGTAGGTTGTGAATCATGGCGTTGCTGGATCCGTATTGGAGCAAATGAAAAGAGATGTGAGGGGCTTTTCCTACTTCCATTGGAGGAAAAGCTCAAGTATGTGATGAAAGGGGGAGGTGAAGGCTATGGCCAGACCTTGGTATTTTCAGACGACCAAAAGCTAGATTGGTCAGACATATTTGTTCTGAGAACACTTCCTCAAGATGGTACAAACATGGATTTCTGGCCCACAAAGCCTGTAGATTTTAGGTATGTTTACAAGACATCAAGTTTGTGGGTGCTGGATAGGTCACTCTGATAAATGGGATAGTGATTTCTATAAAACAATATTTCATTTTAACAGATTTTTGTTTACAGGGCGACGGTTGATACATTTTCGAAAGAAATTGAAAAGCTCTCCGATAGGCTGTTGAGGTTAATAGCAGAGACCTTGGGTATAAAATCTAACAGTTTCGAAAATGGAGGAAGAAAGTGGGAACAGGCGATACGAATGAACTACCATCCAAGGTGCCCAAGGCCTGATCTGGTGTTGGGAATATCTCCTCACTCAGATGCATCGGCCATCACCATATTGTTACAGGACGATGAGGTCACAGGATTGCACATCCGGGAGGCCGAAGAATGGGTGCCTGTTCAACCCATTCCTGGTGCTCTTGTTATCAATATTGGAGATATTGTACAGGTATTCATCTACATCTTAAATTGAATTTAAAATGCATCTTAATTCTACATAGAGGTATATAAAATGATGTGATATATGTGAGCAGGTAATGAGCAATGGTAGATATAAGAGCATTGAACACAGAGCTGTTCCAAATGATAAGAGAGATCGAATATCAATTGCTACGGTTGCACTACACTCTAAAAATGCACAAGTTGGTCCTCACCCTGACCTCGTCGATGCCACACATCCTGCCTTGTACAGAACATTTAACTTAGAGAATTTCAGGAAGAGTCTATCGGAAAACAAACAGGAGGGCAAATCAGCCTTGCAATTTTGCAAAATCCAATCCTTGCCATAAACTTTTATTTGTGTTATATTACCAAATAAATCTGCTGTCTTAATATATGTATTGATTTTGTAATCTGTTTATAAGAAATCTACTTTGTGGGATGATTGTAGCGGAGTAAAAACCTTGAGAAATGTATTTTCAACACTTATATAGTGTAAATAGTATTTTCGCTTGGTGATTTAAAGTGGAATAAAGACGAGAGGTCCCTACTCGTGGAAAATGTATTTAACTTTCATAAATATGTGACATGGAAAATGGATCATTATAAATCCTCTTTCATGATAACTACCATTCACAGTGTCTTTTCCAATTTTTTTGATATGTATTTATTAACACTTATATCTTAGGTGTAAGAAGCGTTAAATGAGATGTAAATATAATGTATTTTTGGAAATATATAGTCATGAACGATTATAAATGTGAATGGAAGGATGTAGCAAATGTAGAAAAGTATAGGATGAAATCTTGGTATATTCATTGTGTTATATATTTTTGAGATGGGGAAGAAGGGTTTTTGAATGCAAGCGTCTTTCCTCATTTTCCTCGTAGATACATGTAATGCTTTGGATATGCAACGGTAATACTCAAATGTAAATGTTGGGGAAATGTGCAAGTTTATTAATAAGTACATTTGTGAGCCTACTATGAATGTTAACTATTGGCATTCATTATTCCTAATAACCCTTCTTTCTAGGTGCATATGAGATAGTACCTCTCATTCTTATAGTTGTACTTCTATCTATTATTATTCCTCTATGTCGGTGTCACTCGTGTCTATTTTGGAAATTATTTCTATTTTTACAATTGTTCTCTCTATATGTCATGTGGTGTATGTATTTTTGATTTGATTCGAATATGCCACAAACTCTTCCTTGGTTACACCAATGTTTTTATAAATAATTCATAATGGTTTATAAAACTGATCCAAAATCGGATCTCGAAATACCCAATTTTCTCAGTATTCTCCTTATTGAGACTTGTAAAAAAACCCTCAACATGTTCATTGTTCTAGGAAAATTGTTAAGTCAGGCTGATAGTGATTCTGACACCTTCAAATGAAAAAGAGAAATTTTGTTATTTTAAACTGTGCATTAATTGTGTGACTACCACGACTTCGTTGAGTAAAATTTGTGTAACTACCACACGGTTTTGTCCCAATAGTGCCAAAATGAAGAATATGAATAGTTGCAAATATTAAGGCTTCTCAAAATAGTTTGTTTGATCTTTCTTCCATCCTTGGGCAGAGTAATCATAAATATAAGTGCATTTATTCATTGTAACCAAGGGATTTGAATTCAAGTGTATGAAAAGAAGGAAGTTTGAATTCTTCTTATTTTGTTCGTAAAGAGTTGAGTTCTTTCTTGTTGAGGATTATAAGCAAGTAATGCAAGTAGAAGGAGCTTGAATCCTTCTTAAAGGTCATATTTTTACAGTAAACTTGTATTGTATTTGATATTTACATAGTGAAGGGAAGCAATTACTTACCCAACCGAAGTTTTTTCCCACATTGGGTTTCTCTAGGATAAAATTGTTGTCTCCTTATCCCGCATCTCTCAATTTCAGTATTGTGTGAATAATTATTACATAATAAAATGGATATTAAGAGCTTTATCCAATTTTTTCATTCATTATCACAAATTTGGATTTGCTTATTGTTTAAAGAAACATTTTATGGATCAGATTGGTATCAAAATAATTAAGATCAAATTATTTTTGTGTTTTTTAACTTGTGTTGACATTTTCAGTTTGATGCCCCTTACCTAAAGGGAAGTGAAAGTGGTGAAGGTATCCTCATTTCTTTTGAAGATGATACTTCCACCAAGAAGTGGAAGAAAATAATCTGAAACATGGCTCATAGTGAATATGCATGTGAGACTGAAGAAGAAATTTTCCACAAGTTGGAGGCGGATGTGGCATTTTTTTCCAAAGATATGGGCAATATTTCCTTGTCTATGGGAAAGTTGAATTCCATCATGGTATTACACATGGAGAAGATTGGTGTTCCAAAAGAGGCACTAGGAGACCATAAAGAGTACCCTCATGAGTATGAGGAAGAGCATCTTTGTGACAATATTACTCCCACTCAATTAAAATAAGAGGCGAAGATAGAGAATCAACCTTACGATGGGGATGTGAATGGTGGGAAGGTATGCCATTGGCTAGCTCAACTTGAGGCATATTTAAGTTTGCATCAAATCAATGAGAGTCAAAAATTTTGTTTGCAAGTTTAAAATTAACCAATCATGATTTAAATTGGTTTGAAAGCTATGTTTTTCTTTTATTGTTAAGAATCTTCCTCCTATTACTAAGTGGGATGAATTTAAGATTATAATCAAAAATAAATTCTATCCTATTTTTATGAGGAAGAGAGGTCCATGTATTGGTAATATCTCAGGTAGAAGAAAGGCGAGAACATGTAAGAGGATACTAGTGAGTTCGGAAAGAAAGTTTGTCCAAATGGGGAAAGATGTAGTGAACCGGGACATTTTGATGAAGTACATCAATGGAATCCATATCCAATTGAGGAGACCTATCCTCTTGGCTAATCTAGTTAATGTAGATGAGGATTGTTCTCCATCCCATGATCTAGAGATGGAAAAGATGTAGTTAACCATGACATATTGATGTACGCACTCCCAAAAAGATGAAATGTTCATTGAAAAAATTGAGCAAATACACCTTCAGTAAAGAGAGGTTGAAAGAGTCACATGCCAAGTACAAAACATGAAATTATCAACATAGAACTGATCATTATTTCGATGGTTGTGATAAGGTATGGTTGTACTTGAGAGAAAAAAGGGTACATGGTAAAGATAATAAAATCAAATCTATTCACTATGGCCCATTTGAAATTATGGAACACATGGGTAAGAATGCATTTTGCTTGGATTTGCCTCCTTATATGAGAATATATTCAGTTGTTAATGTTGAGAATCTAAATCTCTTTGAGCCTTCCATGTTGAATCAAGATGATGAGGGATTGTTGATACCATCTATGAGGATATTTCTCCAAATAGTTAGTTGGAATTAGAAGAAGATGTGGTCTTGTAGTGGATAGAGAGGAAAACACAATGGGAAGTGCAAGACATGTGGTTGATTGGGTTGAAAGGTTAGTTTCATACCAAGGTAGAGTGGTATTCAAAAGAATATGTGGGGAAGACATTTCCTCACCTCATTAGTCCTTGAAGTTTGTAGGGACTTAAAAATCCTCAAATTAGAGGTATGATTGAAAACTAGATCTAGAAATACCCAATTCTATGTATTCTCCTTATTGAGACTTGTAAAATATACCATCAACATGGTAATTATTCTAGGAAAATGGTTAAGTCAGGATGATGATCATCTAGAAACCTTCAAATGAAAAAAGCAGACCATGTTTTTTTTTGTGTATTAACTATGTGACTTCCACAAAAATTCCATGACTTTGCTGAGTAAATCTTGCATATCTACCACGCAGATTTTGTCCCAACAGCACCAAAATGAAAAATTCAAACAGTTGCAAAAGTTTGGGCTTCTCAAAATGGTTTGTTTTATCTTCCTTCAATAATTGGGTAAAACAACTATAGATATAAGTGCATTTATTCATTATAAGAAAGTGATTTAAGTGAATTCAAGTTTGAGCAAAGGAGGAAGTTGGAATTGTTCTTTTTGTTCATAAAGAGTTGAGTTATTTATTGTTGAGGATTTTAAGAAAGTAATGCAAGTGGAAGGATCTTGAATCCTTCTTTAAGGTCATAGTTTTATAGTAAACTTGTATTGTATAAGAGATTTACATAGTGAAGGTGTTGGTACCGAAATTTTCTCCTTTTCAAACTAAGCAAAGAAACATATTCAACAGGAGCTTAGTGGCGGATAGATCATAAATGTATGTCATTTTTAGCTAGGGGAATCTAGCTATCCTTTTATTACTTGGATTTGTGGAGAGATGGATAGCACCTCAAAAGGATATGATCTGATCCTCACTATTTTAGGTTGTTCCTTTCAACCAAGGTAAGAGAACCTATTTTTAACCTTTGTTATATGAAAGGAGATACAAGTACCTTTATTTTGCATAAATTTTATAGAGAAGGCCTTGGGGAAAATATGATCAACACACCAGATCTAGCTCTCACGAGTTGTCACTTCTAGTTCATGGAGATACTTTCACAACAAGGAAAATGTTACTAAAGAAATTTGAGACCCTACTTTCTTCTGCATGTTTAAGTGATGAGGATTGTGCAGTTGTGTACACACATGACAAACATGGGTAGTATGGGTAGGATTGGTTTTTGTTAAATGAATTTTGGTGGGAGGGGAGACAGGATGGACTTGACTCACCAGATCCTTGAGAGCTTATGAAAAATGGAAAGATTCAATCAAAAAAATGCCACAAAAAGTTAAATTATTTCATCAACTAGAATATGTGCTTAAATGGAGGCCCGGATCAACACTCTTTCACACAACTGTGGGATTCAGTCACAAAGGCTCAAGTTAGAGGACCCAATAAAGCACCAAGGTTTAAACCAAGTCATGCCTTAGGTACAACCAGAGGCTTATAGAGAATATCTATCAACAAAATGAAATAAAAGTGATTTTAAACCATTTATCCCATTCCCAGATGAAGTCTCTTCTGAGAAATGAAATTGTAGATGCCACTAAACTATCACAAGGACTGAGACCTATGTGATTTGACTATATTTTGGTACAAGATTGCAATAGAAACAAGAAAGACTACCCGTATGCATTTAGGAATGAGATAGATACACTTTACTCAAGATTGACATAGAATAACTCAAATTTTGATCAAATTTATCGAAAGGAAAGTTTCTAGAACAATCTCAAATCCTGTCAAAGGTTGTACACTTGCAACCACCTTAACACGATCAATTTTGACACAAAGAGAGATATACAGGCTTCTCTGGACGGCTTCTCAAAATGGATGGGCTTTGTCAATATTTTTCTGCTGGAGAAAATCAGTCTTGATATTTCCAAAAACTCCCAACCTCCAACCTCCCAACCATTTGCATGATGAATTCATGCCCTTTATAGTATTTCCAATAGAGCCCCTTCCTCCCAAAAGATAAAATCTTTAAATGCAGTGAAGGATTGCCATGATTCTTTTGTGATTTGTAGAATCGAGATATGTAAAAGTCTTTAGGTGCTCGAGGAAAATAACTTCGTTTCTTCCCACATTCAATTCCTTTCTCGGGAATAACACACCTTCATCCATTCACCAACCACTTCCACCCCATATCAATAAAATCTTCCCCCTTGTGTGCTCAAGAGAATAAAAATAGAAAACCAGATCAGGGTTGAGATTCAAACCATTTTAATGGTGAAAAATGTCTCCATATCTCTCCCACAAAACTCTAGATATCAACATTAACTCACTCCTTTGTTTGGAATGTAGAAAATAGCAAGAAATCATGAAGGCTTTCACTCCCATGAGTTTTACCAAAAAAATGGGGGAGAATCGATTTAGATGCTTAGTAGCCATTGATCTTTGATTTTCATGTGGGCCATCCACATGGAAGATGCAAAAATAGGCTCGAGGGCTTCCTTTGACCTTTTCTGACCCTTTTGAAAAAATGGAAAAATTTCCCATTTTTCCCCGCATCTTCACTTCTAAAAATGGGCCTAACACGTGTCTTGAGGTGGGCCCCAAGAGAAACACGGAGAAATTCTGCCATTTGACTCTCTTTTGGAAAAATGAAAATGTTCCAAGTTTTTCCCATAGCTCTGCCCTTGAGAAATACTTTTGACACGTGTCCTAATGTGGGTCCCAACAAACCTCATGTCCTTTTATGCCTTTAAATCATTTTCCCTCAAAGGGTCAATTTTACTTTTCCTCTAAAAGCCCACATCTCCGTTGTTGACCGGGGCAAAACATTGACTATTTCCCATTGGGCTCACGGGCCATTTTGCTATTTTAACCTTTATGAAGCAAAGAGGTGAAAAGTTTGAATTACCTCCGATGGTCCACCTCCCCGCCCCTATGACTTTTCAAATTTCCAAGTGTCACCACGGCACCTTGAGACGGTCCCAAAAATTTTATACCCGGAATGAGCATGGGTTCACCACGTGTCTTGTTCCGGCAAGAGTTGTTTGAATGCTTTAAGCTCTGCGGAGGGCACCACATGTCAAGCTCCGAGGCAGTGTTCCTTGATCATTGAAAATTCCAAGCAAATATGCTAAGTGAGTGGAATATCCCATGTGTCCTCATGGTGCTTCTTCAAAATTGTGCCCAAGTTGAAGACCTTGAATGAGCGCGGACTCACCACGTGTTCCTGTTCCGCCAAAATATTTCCATCTACATAAAAAATTTCTAAGTATGGGAAAATAACGGAAGCCTCCACATGTCCTCTTTGTGCTACTCCAAGGCAAAGCCCAAAAGTAGATCTTCAAATAAGTGTCATTCCACCATGTGTCCTGGACTTCTTAAAAACTTTTGAAATTTGTCTAAGTATGGGAAACCCAGCGGAAGCCTCCAGGTGTCTCTTTCCTGCCAATCCTCCACGTGTCCTCTTGCTACTTCAAAGCCAATCCAAAACTTTGATTCTCGAAATGAGCACCATTCATCCACGTGGACACATTTTAAATTTGAGGCCTTTTATGGAATTTCCAAAGTATTAAGTTGATTCGCATCCTACCAAGAGGTGCCACATTTCCCATAAATTATGCAAATTTGACTGGGAGAAATGCTTATCAAACCATAAAACACAGAGGTTTCCATCTTCAGGACACAAAATTTATACTATTTCAAGGCTCAAAACAATCCTTAGGGACACATCATATTCATTTCTCTTTGATTATTTAGGGAAAAAATGGAAAGGATAAGAGATCTTGACTTGGGAAAATGGAGAAAATGGGAAAACGCAAGATCCGAAGGAACAGAGCATAGGAGACCCAAAATATAGAGATTTTTTTAGAGGAACAAAAGAAACTTGAGATAAATATAGACCCACACATGATCCTCGACCATGGAGCAGACTAAAAATGGAAATAAGACCGACCAAGAACCATACGGGGAAGGAGAAAATGGTAGAGGCCGTGAATCAATAATTTTTCAAAGGCACAAATGGGGCGAGACAATTCAGAGCACCAACATTGGCTCAGGCTCGGGATGGGCACTCCTGCGAGTGCCATAAAGAACAATAGTAGAAAAAGTGCCAAAATATCCATTGGGTGATAAATTCAGCTCGTAGAGTAGAGAAACGAATCCATCTCCAAAAATAAACAAAGAAACCAACAAAATAGGTCACCGAGGACCAAAATGAGCAAAAACAGAAAAATAGGGAACAAACAACAAACTATACACTATAGAAGACATTTTCTTGATTTAAAGAAAATAATCAAGGAAACAATACAAGCACCTACCATCCTGGATATGACCATCCTAAGAGGCTCGATATGTTTTCATCAACTGGAAGTAGACCTCTTTTTCTTCTTTGTTCTGTTTGTAAATCACCCATCTTTTATGAAGCTCCTCCATTATGTTCAAGTCAAATTCTTTGACATTCTTCAAGGCTAAAACACAGACCAAATTCCTAGAAAAAGTAGCATACTTAGGAGCTCTTTTTTTAACACTCTCATACTCCTTGAAATCCACAAAGCTCACAAAATTGTTAAGATAAGCATTTTCTTGCAAAACTTTATAAGATGCATTGCTTGGGTCTTCAATCAAGTACATAATATTCTTCTCTTCATATAATTTCACCAAGTTTCCTTCAATGGGGATAGTAGAATAAGACATGTCCATTTGCACACTACCACCAACACTTGCTGCCCACTTTCTTGACAACAACATCCCCCACTTGGTAGGGCAGTCAACAATGACTACATCAAGCTTTAAGTTCCTTCTAGGATAAGATGCAAGTTGCACTACTAGATCTTTGACACACCCCACCATTGACACCTCTCTAGAGTCCATGGTAGTGCACTTCCCATATGTTGTTGTTACTTTGATACCTAATTCATTCATGACCTCAAGAGGCATGACATTACATGAAGCTCCAGAATCAAACATACAGTTATGTAACAACTTGTCTTTGATAACCAGGGTAGTGAAAAATGGATCCACATTTAGTTGGGATTTAACCAAAGAAGCTCCTAAATAAAACTTTGGTGGTTCCCCCATCTCTTCCAATACTTGTGGCTTTTCCAACTCTGCAATGGTAAGGGGAACCTCAACCTTGTTTACATCTTTTCCTTGTATGATCTCTTCCCCTTTGAATCCCAAATATTCAAAATCCCTCTTCTTGTGCTTAGGGATCCTAAGCAGCTCAACAATTGGGACAGAATTTTGATTTGACTCAAAATTTGGGCTATGTCATATGGAGAAAATTTTGGTAGAGCAGCACTAGGGGAAAGATTGGAAAATTCATCATATGGAATGGGATTATTTTCATTTTGGGCATGGGGAGGAACACAAGTTTTGCTTAGGGAAACAAGCTCTCTGCCAGATGCATTTTTATTTGGGGTTTCTTTGGTAAGCACTGGAAATTTTGACTTGGCTTGTGGCCCCTTGGCAGCTTTACTTCTAGCATTTTTCTCCTTTTCTTGGGAAATTACAACATTCATTAATAGTTTCCTATCTTCTTCTAAGGGAACTCCTCCATCATACTTTTCAATCACTAATGCTCTCAAGTATTCAAACTCATTAGTGGGAAATTCAAAAGCTTGTATAGTGTCTACTTCTAAAGTATGAGAGGGAGGAAGAAGAGGTACTCGATGGATGTAGTCTCAAAAAATAGCAGCAATCTTAGCATGTATTACCTCAGTTGAAGCTTCTCCCTTGGTGAACTTGTAGGGGTCTCCATCATGTAGGAATCATCATCATTATCATCATTAGTTTCTTCTTCTTCTTGCTGATCTTCTTCATAAAGAGCATGGGCATGAAACATCTGTCACACCAATCAATGAAATCTGTCTCTTCCACAACAACAACTTTAGTAGCCAAAGGATCAGACACCATTCTATTTTCTCTGCCTTGGGGCTTCCTATTCCCAAATCCAATAGCTCCTTTTCCTCTGTCATCAGCTCTTTTTGATGATTTGTAAATATTTCTTGGCCTTATTGCTTGTGTTGTCCTTATGAGCTCTGCCCAACTCCTTTCTCATCTTAGGCTAATTTGTAGGAAATCTCCTTGACTTCCATTGCCAAAGTTTTCACAACCTCTTCCAAATCAGAAACCTTGTTTGTCCGAGGTTTTTTTGGGTTAACCAGCTTCATACCTTCCCTCTTAGGAGGTTTTCCTATTGCCTTGAAATTATTCTCTATTTTTAGGGCCATGGTGAATGCCTTCCTCAAATTTTGGGGTTCTTGTCTCTTAAGTAATATGCAACCTTTTTATCAAATGCATCGATATTTTATCAAACATGACTCATCTAAGGCCTTATTGTAATAGAAATTCTTCTCAAGGTCTTATTAAACCTTGTGTTGAAATCATGTACTTGATTCATTTGGATTCTTCTTGATTTTTAAAATTCGATAGAAGAAACCTAGAGTTAGTCCTATCACCATATTGTAATATGAATGCATTTTTCATCTCATCCCAAGAGTTAATAGATTTATCCGGAAATGCATTATACCATTCCTTGCATCCTCCTCTAGAGTGTGAACAAACAATTTGATGTATACTTGAAAAAGATGGGTGCGAGAATGTGAAGAAAATATTTCAAAATCAAATGAAGGCCCTTCTCCAACTAGAGAATTCAATTCCACAAAGAGGCTACCTAATTTAGAGTCACTTGAATGGCAGTCCTCAATGATGGGCTGCTCACTTTCTTCAATGGTGATCCCTCTCCTTGTCTGTTGTTCTCCCACAACTCTCCAAGCTTTTCTTCCTTCTGATTTTACTTTTCCTAGCTCTAGAGATAGTTTCCTAGTAGGATACCTAGCAAAGAAAGATCTTCTTCCTTCTAGATTTGCAAATGTTAGTAAAAATATAACCTTGACAGAGTTTTAAGACACTAGTACTCATTAAAATTAGATCAACAAGGAGTCACCACTAAGGATTTCCACCTTAGTTTTGCAAATGCACTAAATATGATCTGTCAAATGTCTATCAATGCTAGGAGTTGGAAATGAAAAGATTCTGACCTTTCTTTACCAATATTTATCAAATAAAAACTAGTGCACTAGATGTGAAAACTGAAGCAATTGCAAATAAAACTTGGAGCATACAAGAAGTATTTTACCAGGTTCTTGATTTTTAATTGAGAATCCTAGCAACAACGTCATTAGTGTTGGTTTTATTGATAGGTCAAATAGGTATGTCTTTAAATATGTACGCACATGGATTAAATTGAACTAAGTTCCCGGAAACATAAATTAGATCCCCATAAATGATGCAACAAGTGTTGGTGTTGTTCATGGGTCAAATAGATATAGGCTGGCGGTGAATCAGGAAATCAATCTCTTAATGAAACTCCAGATTAAAAAATCCCCGACAATAGTGCCACTAGTGTTGGTACCCAAATTTGTTCTCATTTTCAAACCAAGCACCAACACAGATTCAACAAGGATCTTAGAGGTAGATAGATCATAAATGTATGTCATTTTGTAGTTGGGGAGGAATATAGTTGTCCCTTTCTTACTTGGATTTGTGGAGAGATGGATAGCACCTCAAAAGGATATGATCTGATCCTAACTATTTTAGGTTGTGCCTTTCAACCAAGGTAAGAGAACCTATTTTGTATCCTCTGTTATATGAAAGTAGATATAGGTACCTTTCTTTTGCATAAATTTTATAGAGAAGGACTTGGGGAAAATATGATCAACACACCAGATCTGACTCTCACGAGTTGTCACTTCCAGATCATGGAGATACTTTCAAAATAAGGAAAATGTTACTAAAGACATTTGAGACCCTTATTACTTCTTCATGTTTAAGCGATGAGGATTGTGCAGTTGTGTACACACATGACAACTAGGGGTAGTATGGGTAGGATTTGTTGTTGTTAAACTAATTTTGGTGGGAGGAGATAGGATGGACTTGACTCACTAGATCCTTGAGAGCTCATGAAAAATGGAAAGATTCAATCAACAAAATGCCACAAAAATTTAAATTGTTTCCTCAACTAGAATATGTGCTTCAATAGAGGCCCAGATCAACACTCTTTCACACAACCTATGGGATTCTATCACAAAGGCTCAAGTCATAGGACCCAATAAAGCACCAAGATTTAAATGAAGTCACACTGAGGTACACCCAGAGGCTTACAAAGAATCTCTATCAACAAAATGAAAGAAAAGTGATTTTAAACCGTTTTCTCATTCCCGATGAAGCATCTTAGAGAAATGAAATTGTAGATTCCACTAAACTATCACAAGGACTGAGACATGTGTGATTGGACTATATTTTGGTACTATATTGTAATAGAAACAAGAAAAACTACCCGTATGCATTCAAGAGTGATATAGATACATTTTACTCAAGATTGACACAGAATAACTCAAAGTTTGATCAAATTTATCAGCAAGGGAAAGTTTCTAGAACAATCTCAAATCTTGTCAATGGCTGTACACTTGCAACCACCTTGACACAATAAAATTTGACACAAAGAGATATATACAGGATTCTCTAGACGGCTTCTCAAAATGGATGGGCTTTGTCAAGATTTTTCTGCTAGAGAAAATCAGTCCCAATCTTTCCAAAAACTCCCAACCTCCAACCTCCCATTTATTTTCTTGATGAATTTGTGCCCTTTATAGCATTTCCAATAGAGCCCCTTCCTCCCAAAAGACAAAAACTTTAAATGCACGGGGCTTGTCATGATTCTTTTATGATTCACAGTATCAAATATGCAAACGTCTATAGGTGCTCAAGGGAAAATCTCTTCGGTTTCTTCCCGCATTCAACTCCTTTCTCATGAAAAACATGCCTCCATTCATTCGTCAATTATTTCCACCCCATATCAATCAAATCTCCCCCTTAGTGCTCAAGAGAAGAAAGACGGTAAAACTAGATCAAGATTGAGAGTTAGGCCATTTTAATGGCAAAAGACGTCTCCAGATCTCTCCCACCAAACTCTAGATATCAACATTAACTCACTCCTCTATTTGGCATGTATAAAATAGAAAGAAATCATGAAAACTTGCACTCCCATGAGTTTTACAGAAAAAATTAGGGGAGAATCAGATTTAGACACTCAATAGTCGTTGATCTTTGATTTAAATGTGGGCCATCCACGTGGAAGATGTAAAAACAAGCTCGGGGGCTTCCTTTGACATTTTCTGACCCTTTTGAAAAAATGGAAAAATTTCCCATTCTTCCCCACACCTCCACTTCTAAAAATGGGCCTGACATGTGTCCTGATGTGGGCCCCAAAAGAAATGCGGAGAAATTTTGCCATTTGACTCTCATTTGGAAAAAGGAAAATTTTCCAAGTTTTCCTACTGACTCTGCCCTTGAGAAATACTTTTACACGTGTTGCAATGTGGGTCCCAGTAGAACCACAGGTCCTTGTAATGAAATTACTTGTATAATTCAGATCATGAGTAGAAATATAACATCCAATAACACCATATTCTAGAATAATGATCTCAATATGCAATAAGAATAGCTACGCCACTTTGAGGGGGCAACCTCCAAACCATACAATAATACTCAAATGCTCCAATGATGATCAAATACTACCTACTAACCTCTATATATACTATTCCTATGTTATGGCCAACACCAAGGCCGACCCACTAATGAAAATATAACATATATGAAAGAAATACATAATGATAAGAAGTTATGATAGCCACAAGTCGGCTATATACATCCAATATAAGATATATGATTAAGGGTGTAGCATGCCCCTCCCCTTCAAAGCAACATTGTCCCCAATGTTGAGAAGATCTGGATGCTGCTGCAGGAAATTTGCATCCTCCCAAGTTGCATCTTCATTGTCTAGATTTTTCCACTTGATCAAATACTCAGTGATGACCCTTGTCCTCAACCTCTTAGTGCATGTTTGAAGGATGCATTCTGGTTCCAGGATGATTCTACCCTCTTCATCAAGCTCTGGTAACACTGTCTGGGTTGATATTGTCTGTCCAATTACCTTCTTTAGGCAAGATACATGGAATACTGGATGAATTCGAGTAGTTGGAGGAAGTTCCAGTTTGTATGCTACATTGCCAATCTTCTGTAACACTTGATAAGGACCATAATATTTAGGTGAAAGCTTGTTATCCTTTTTGTGTTGTTTTAAGGACATTTGCTTATATGGTTGTAAATGCACAAAAACCCAATCACCGACTTCAAAATGTCTTTCACTGTGATGTTGGTCTGCCTGCTGCTTCATGCGGTTTTGTGACATGGAAAAATTCTCCCTGAGACTACAAAGCACCTCTTGTTGGTGTTGAATATGTTCTTCAACTGCTCGAACCTTTGGCTGGACTCTCAAAGATGAAGTGATAGATGGTGGATGATACCCATATAATGCCAAGAAAGGAGACATTTTAGATGAAGTATGAAAGGAGGTGTTATACCACCATTCTGCCAGCGGCAACCATTGGACCCATCTCGCTTGCTTATCTGATGTAAAACAATGAAGATATCCCTCCAAGCACTTGTTTACCACCTCTGTTTTCCCATCAGACTGGGGATGATAAGAGGAACTACGAGCTAGTTGTGTGCCCAAGCATGAGAACAAGTCAGTCCAAAAATTACTAGTAAAGATAGGGTCTCGATCACTTACTATAATCTTTGGTGTCCCATGTAGCTTCTGAATTGTATCCTGAAGGCCGTTGCTTCTTGTGTACTCATGAACAAATGGATGTGATAAAGCACAAAAATGGGCATATTTGGTGATTCTATCCACCACCACCATGATTACATTTTTACCTTCTGATTTAGGCAATCCTGTGATGAAGTCCATAGACACCTCTTCCCACCTTTGGCTAGGAATAGATAGAGGTTGTAAAAGACCTAGGGACTTAATTGTTTCACCCTTATTTTGCTGACAAACCATGCATTCTGCCACAAAATTTTGTACATCTCCTTTTAACCCTTCCCAGAAAAAATCATGCTTGATACGATGATAAGTCTTTAAGAAGCCAGAATGACCCCCTACTGGAGAAGCATGGAGCTCAGATAGAACCCTATTTTTAAGGATTGAATTCTTACATAGATATAATCTATCTTTATACCATAAAACATCTCCTTTCCATAAAAATTTTTCTGACATGTTTGGATCTTGTTGGAGATTTTGAATGAGATTTTGTGTACCTGGGTCATTTTTCCATTCAGACCTTGCATCCTCTATCCAATCCTCCTGTAATACAGATATGGCATACAACAATGCCTGGGTAGATTCATCCTTCCGAGATAAAGCATCAGCAACTACATTCTCTTTCCCTTTCTTGTATATTATCTCAAAATCATACCCCAACATTTTTGAGACCCATTTCTGTTGTTCTTCTGATGATAAGCGTTGCTCTAAGAAGTATTTCAAACTATCATGATCTGTCTTTACTTTGAAATGTCGTCCCATTAGATATGGTCTCCATTGTTTCACTGCATGAAGTATTGCTAACATTTCTTTCTCATAAACTGGTTTAGAGATATTCTTACCTTTGAATTGACGGCTCTCGAAAGCAATGGGTCGCCCTTCTTGCATGAGTACTGCCCCCATCCCATACCCTGAAGCATCACATTCAACAATGAATGTTTTTGAAAAATCTGGGGTGGCTAGAACTGGAGTGGTGCACATGGCCTCCTTCAACTTCTCAAAGGCCATAGTAGCTTGCTCATTCCAATGGAAAGAGTCCTTCTTCAATAAAGTGTGAGTGGTGCTGCGATGCTGCCATAATTCCTTACAAATCTACGATAATAACCTGTAAGCCCCAAAAATCCTCGGAGATTTTTTAGGGTTTTGGGAACCTTCCATTCAAGCATGGCTTTTATCTTGTTAGGATCCACTTTAACACCTTCATAAGAGACAATATGACCTAGATATTCAACCTCCTTGACACCAAAAGAACACTTAGAAGGCTTTGCATAAAGTTGATGTTGTTCAAGAGTTTCCAACACTTTATTTACATGATGCAGGTGTTCCTCCCATGTTTTACTATAGATTAATATATCATCAAAGAACACTAAAACAAAATTTCAAGAAATGGCTTAAATATTGAATTCATCAAGATTTGAAATGTAGAGGGTGCATTTGTTAGTCCAAAAGGCATTACCAAGAACTCATAGTGTCCTTCATGTGTCCTGAAGGTTTTTTTATGAATATCTTCATCCTTGATTCTAATCTGATGATATCCAGAACAAAGATCAAGTTTTGTAAAGTAAACAACACCATGTAACTCATCTAGCAAATCATCAATTACAGGAATAGGAAACTTATCTTTAACTGTGTAATTATTGAGTTCCCTGTAATGGACACATGCGCCAATTGTTCATCTTTTTCCGTACCATCACTACAGGAGAAGAGTAAGCACTTTGACTATGACGAATAAGTCCTGCTTCTAACATCTCTTGAACTATCTTCTCAATCTCACTCTTTTGCATATAGGGGTACCTATAAGGTCTGATGTTGGGTGGTTGACTCCCTGGTACTAGCTGGATGGCATGGTCATGGTCTCTTTTCGGAGGCAAACCCTTGGGCATTTCTCCAAAAACCCCTGAGTGCTCATCTATAATTGCTTGCATATCTGTGGGTATAAATGTATTGGAATGATGTGCTTCCAATGAAAATAGTTGTGCCACAAACCCTTCTGCACCCTTTCTAAGCAATTTTTGCATCTGATGAGAACTTACCATCTGCGGGGATTTTGCTCTTAGTCCTTTTAGTTTAAAATTCCTCCCTTCTGACTGAAATTACATGAACAACTCTTGGAAATTCATTTCAATGGTTCCCAAGGTGGTAAGCCATTGAACTCCTAACACAATGTCTGCTCCTCCCATGGCAATGGCATACATATTGCTAGTTAGCAAGTAATCTCCCATGGTGAGATTAATGTTATGGCATTTTCCTGAACAACTAACAGTTTTCCCATCAGCAATCATGACTTGACATTCTGGAGCTGGATAAACAAAGCAGTTCAAGCGTACCGCTAACTTATGATTGATGAAATTATGAGTACTTCCCGAATCAATCAATACTGTTACCCTCTGTTTTTTTAAGAATCCAACTACTTTGAGAGTTTGGGGAGTGCTAATACCAGAAATTGCATGGCATGATATTGTTGGTTGGGAATCTCCTAATTCCTCCTCTGGCTCTACCTCTTCGTCTTCTTCATTTTCTTCTTCTTCAGTAGGTCCCTCAATGTAGAACAACTTCTTTTCCGCACACTTATGTCCTGGTCCAAATTTGTTGTCACAATTAAAACATAACCCTTTGGCTCTCTTTTCTTCAATTTGTTGAGGTGTCAGTCTCACTGGCCGAGGGAATGATGGTGGAAGGGTGCTACGATCTCTGATAGTACTGACAGTTTGTTTCCGACTTGAAAGAAATTTTTCCTCTGCCCTATGTGCCATGATCATAGAGTCTGAAACCTTATGAGGATTAAACATACGCACCTCAGTCTCAATTTGTTCTTTAAGACCCCCAAGAAATAAGTCATTCAAATTATCTTCAGGAATATTTTCCACCCGTAAGGAAAGGTTTTGGAATTGATGGATGTAATCTTTGACTGTTCCTGTTTGTCTGAGCTTTGCTAATTGGCTGAAATAATTCTCTGACACACTAGAACTATAGTGCAATTGCAACTCTTCGGTGAATACTGTCCATGTAACATTGAGGCCACTCTTTTTCCTTTGAGCACATAACCATCAATACCAAATGAATTGGTCAGGTTCCAGATACAATGATGCCATGGTAACCTTTTGTCCCAATGGAATCTGATGAAGATCAAAGAAATTCTCCATCTGGTTAATCCAATTGAGTGGATCCTTTCCATCAAACTTACGCATTTCCACTTTTGGAAGCATGTGACGGGCTTGTAGAGTGTTTGTATTTGGATTGGTCATGTTTGCAGATCCACCATGGTTAGTGTGAGTATGATTGAGTTGTGGCTCATTAGGAATGCTATGATGACCCATGATATTGTAGCTAAATTGTTGAATGAAATCCTCCAATCGTTGTCCAATCTTTTCTACATCTTTTTTGCTGGCCACTCTACTTTCAAGGTTTCGCAACTCTAACTCAAGATAGCTGACCTTATGGTCAGTTGAAGTAAACCCTAACCCTGAGGACTCTGTAGCTACCCCTTCTGACTCTAACTCCTCAACTATTATCTCATCCTTATCAGGGGTTTTACCCGGAGTGATGGAATTCTTTTTTCCTCTTGTCGAAGGCCCAGCCATGATGCCCCAAAATAGTAAGATTTAAGGATCAAGGTCGAAATTTAGGGTTTCAGATTTCAATAGGAATTCGGCCAAATTTTATAAAACTCAAAGAATGAACTCAAACTGATTTTTAATCTTCTTTCTGGAAATGTAAATAACTTTGAAAAATTCCACAAATTACACCCTATGTAGCCGAATTATGAAAAAACATAAAACCGCTATAAATTTTGCAAAACAAGTCAAAAAGTATTAAAATTTTGAGGGAAGCTTACTTGACTGATTTCGCCACACCAAAAAAAAATTTGCAGAAAAATTCGCTACTGATGTTGAGATATGGACGAACCTTCAAAATTAGGGTTTGGCCACGCAGATATTGGCGAGTTCAAGCTCTGATACCACTTGTAATGAAATTACTTGTATAATTCAGATCATGAGTAGAAATATAACATCCAATAACACCATATTCTAGAATAATGATCTCAATATGCAATAAGAATAGCTACGCCACTTCGAGGGGGCAACCTCCAAACCATACAATAATACTCAAATGCTCCAATGATGATTAAATACTACCTAATAACCTCTATATATACTTTTCCTATGTTATGGCCAACACCAAGGCCGACCCACTAATGAAAATATAACATATATGAAAGAAATACATAATGATAAGAAGTTATGATAGCCACAAGTCGGCTATATACATCCAATATAAGATATATGATTAAGGGCGTAGCAATCCTTTTATACCTTTAAATTATTTCCTCTCAAAGGGAAATTTTTTCACTTTTCCTCCTAAAGCTCACACGTCTGCCATTGAATGGGGAAAAACATTGACTATTTCCCATCGAGCTCGCAGTGCAATTTTACTATTTTAACCTTTATGAAGTAAAGAGGCAAAATGTTTGAATTACCTCTGATGGTCTACCTACCCACACCCTATGACTTTTCAAATTGCCATGTGTTACCACGACACACCTTGAGGCGGTACCAAAAATTTGATATCTTGAATGAGCATGAGCTCGGCACATGTCTTGTTCCGGCAAGATTTTTTTGAATGCTTGAAGCTCTGCGGCAGGCACCATGTGTAAAGCTCCAAGGAAGTCTTCCTTGGTTGTTGAAAATTTCACCTAAATATGCAAAGTGAGTGGAATGCCCCACATGTCCTCATGGAGCTTCTTCAAAATGGTGCCTAAGTTGAAGACCACTGAATGAGCACGGGCTCACCACATGTCCATGTTCCACCAAATCTGTTTCCATCTCGCATAAAAAAATTCTAAGTATGGGAAAGTATAACATATATGAAAGAAATACATAATGATAAGAAGTTATGATAGCCACAAGTCGGCTATATACATCCAATATAAGATATATGATTAAGGGCATAGCAATCCTTTTATACCTTTAAATTATTTCCTCTCAAAGGGAAATTTTTTCACTTTTCCTCCTAAAGCTCACACGTCACGTGCCATTGACCGGGAAAAACATTGACTATTTCCCATCGAGCTCGCAGCAATTTTTGCTATTTTAACCTTTATGAAGTAAAGAGGCAAAATGTTTGAATTACCTCGATGGTCTACTACCCACACCCTATGACTTTTCAAATTGCCATGTGTTACCACGACACACCTTGAGGCGGTACCAAAAATTTGATATCTTGAATGAGCATGAGCTCGGCACATGTCTTGTTCCGGCAAGATTTTTTTGAAGGCTTGAAGCTCTGTGGAGGGCACCATGTGTCAAGCTCCAAGGAAGTCTTCCTTGGTCGTTGAAAATTCCAAGAAAATATGCAAAGTGAGTGGAATGCCCCACATGTCCTCATGGCGCTTCTTCAAAATGGTGCCTAAGTTGAAGACCACTGAACGAGCACGGGCTCACCACGTGTCCCTGTTCCACCAAACTGTTTCCATCTACATAAAAAAATTCTAAGTATGGGAAAGTAGCGAAGCCTCCACATGTCCTCCCGGCGCTACTCCAAGGCAAAGCCCAAAAGTAGATCTTCAAATGAGCGTCATTCCTCCACGTGTCCTAGACTTCCCGAAAACCTTTTGAAATTTTTCTAAGTATGGGAAACCCTACGAAGTCTCCACATGTCCTCCTGGTGCTACTTCAAAGCCAAACCAAAAAGTTGATTCTCAAATGAGCATCATTCCTCCACATGGAAACATTTTTAAATTGAGGATTTTCATGGAATTTCCAAAGTATTAAGCTGATCTCGCATCCAACCAAGAGATGTCATGTCCTATCAATCGAATGATGTAAATTTGACTGCGAAACACTCGTCAAAATTTAAAACACGAGAAACATCCATTTGAGCCGAGAAAGTGAGGTTTGCTTCAGAAGAGAATTTAGATTGTTGTAAGGGTCAAACACGATACTTAGGGACATATCAACTCATTTCTCTTTGAGTATTTATGGAAAAATGGAAAGGACAATAGATCTTGACTATGGAAAATGGAGAAAATGGGAAAATGCATGATCTCGAAGGAGCGAGCACGGGAGACCCAAAATACAAAGCTTGTTTCAAAGGAACAAAGGAACCATGAGATAAATACAAACCCACACATGATCCTCGACCTAGGAGCAGACTAAAAATGGCAATAAGACTGACAAACACCATACGGGAAAGGAGAAAATGGCAGAGGCCGTGAATCAATAAATTTTCAAAGGCACAAATGTGGCGAGACAATTCTAAGCACCAACAGAAGTGATATAATTGCTTACCTAGATGATGTTTTTCCCATGGTTTCTATAGGATAAAATTATTGTCCCCTTATCTTGTATCTCTTGATATCAATATTGTGTGAATAGTTCTTGCATAATAAACTAGATATTAAGAGTGTTATTTAAAATTTTCAGTCATTATCACAAAATATGATCTTTTTATTGTTTAAAAGAGGTAGTTTACGAATCATAAAGGAAAATTTCTAATCAACATAAGTATTCTTGTAAAGAGGAGAAAGTTTCTAGTATGCTATAGTAATTTGGGAACACACGAATGATTGCAGGAACATTAATTTTTTTCTAAGGATCTCCTTTATTCGATATTAAAAAACCAAAATTTTTAGACCTCAACGAGGGATTATGTTTCCAAAAGACTAGGGTACCTCATGTAGGAATCTATGAAGGAAGGTATTTTTTTTCCCTCTATTTTATTTGTATTGACATGCTTGAATACATTTTTACCTCCCGAGAGGGTGAAGAAGGAATGAGTACATATGATAGAGGGAATTTTTACACAATGTGTCATGTCCTCTATACAACAATGTCACAATAAACTATAGTTTCTTCAAGGAAATTGCTTTATGATAGCTTTGTAGGGATCTCACTTTCCACCATGTTATATATTCTCATCAACATGATGGTGGTAGCTATATAACGTTTTCCAAAATTCAATGCATTATTTACAATGTATTTGAGAATGCATGGCACCATAACTAGCTAACAATTTATGTTGGCACACTATATGGAAATAAATTTATAGTTATGGATATTCATTCTTTCATGATTGTGTGATGGTGTGTATGTTTTTCACCTTCATCATTCATTTACATGTTTAATGCATCTTGTACTCGCTATGGGGCCCTATATCGGAATTACAAATTTTCAAGCTTCCTTTATAGACATGTTATCTCATGATATCTAGTGTGGTATTATATGGTATTGTTATAATCTCATTGGTGGAGAGAAAGAAGGGCGTCAATAATGGAATGAAAAAAACAAGAACTATAGTTTTCTGGACATCGTGTATTCTAGGATATTATGACTTTGTCAAAGTTGCACTTAGTTTGCATCTAATTGACAAGGGTCAATATTCCAATCTAGTGAGTCCTTGTTTGTTGAATTTTCTCGTAATTAGAGATCGTGGATATGGGAATACCCTCTATGTTTCCATTCATACCTATTCATAATGAATATGGGTATTTAGCTGAAATCAAATATCGGTGCATGGAGAGAAATGCAAGGGTATGTTGTATACATTACATTGTAGTATTAGTTATTTTTGTAAATTTTCCTTAATACTTTCTTTACTAGAAATTATGAATTTTTTTCCATGTATTAAAATGCAAGATGAGTATTTTCAATTATGTTTTTTTTTCTCTAGTGGTGCCTGATGGAGGCATCTATTGAAGGAGTTCATGACATGATGTAGCCAAAATGTGGGTTTGAGCTAAATCGAATTTCATAGTACTCTAAGAAAATGTAGAGCATAATCATGCATTTGTATTTTTTATTACAAGGATATATAGTGGAATATGGATGCTCTTGTTTGAAAAATACATGGAAACACAATAAAAAAATCCCTTTATGTTGTATTTTTTGACCAACGAAGTATTTATCTAGTCAAAGTACACTGTTGTGTCCCACTTCGTGTCCCAAAAATGTGAGTAAGAGGTTGGGAAGGATTGGAAATCGAGGGTGTTCATGTGATCACCCCTTTTGCGTGAACCTCCTTCACCCGAACTACCACATAGGCCAAAGAAAGTGGTTCGCGCGAATTGGGGTTCTCGCGAACACCCCTTCTCGTGAAACGCTTTGGGTTCAAAAAAATTTGGTGGCACAGAGTTATATATAAATATTTGTATAGTTTTGGGGGTATATTTAGCATTTAGGGGCTCAGGCGAAGGGGTTCATGCAACCCCTTCAGCAAACTCCCCATTCATGCAAACCTCCCTTTGTGGCATCTATGTCACACATTTTGGCACCAAATCTATTTGGAGGATAATTTTATGTCAAAATGTGTCACTTAGGTGCCATGTAATTAGGGTTAATGAATGAATAAAATTACAAAAATTTAACACAAAATATAGAATTTTATTAGCTTTCTAAAAATATAATTTTCGGTTTTAAAAATTTGTTTTACTATTTAATTTTTATATTTTGCTAACATATGGTATTTTAGGACAATCAATCGTACACAATCAACCCAATTTGAAAAATAGCAAAATATATCAAAAAAATTGAAAAAAAAAAACTTACTATTTGTTGAAGTCTTCTTCTTACTTGTGAAAAAAATTCAATTTTGATATAAATCTTAAAATTTATCAGCATAGACATTTGTATGCCATTTATTTGAAAATAATTTTACTAAATAATTAATTAAAAAATATACGTCAAAAAAATATAAAAATTGAGTGCACCTCAAAATTAAAATCTTAAACATATATCTAAAATTTCATGGTGAAAAAATAAATTTTCATTTAAAAAAACCACTTGGGGAAAGTCATTCCTCTTTTATAACATAAGAAACAATGTATGAATAAAATTAAGTAAAATACCATATTTTTTTCCATTTTTTTAAATTACATATATTCTACACTCTAAACAGAACATTTCCTTAGTTTGTGAAATTTAATGAATGTGTACGGTTTTGTGGCTATTACCTTTAGAAAATCAATAAAACTAAAAATTCATGTTTATAAAGGTACAAAACATACCAAAAGTGGGACATTTTATTGTGCTCTAATCAATAATTTATAGGTGGGGGAAATTATCTAATGTGAGTTCTAAGTAAGTTGCAATCTTCTCTAATTTCATTCTTCCAACTCAAAGCGAGGAAATAGAAGATGATGAATCTTGACTATGTGCACCTATTCATATTTCAATGTCCTCATATAATTTTGGTTTGATGCCCTCCATTGTTGTAATGTTAGAAGAAATGAGGTGTAACATGGAAGAGATATCTATTGATTCTAAGGAAAGACAATGAAGTGCATGTTGGTAAAGAAGAACATATTTTTAGTATGGGTCATATGATATTTTTAATTTTATGGTTTGGAGGATATAAGATCCACTCACGAAGCATTCATACACCTTATTTTTAGACCCATTTATTTTGAGAACTAATATATCCTTGAATTTTAAATGAAATAGTTAGTGGTTGATGATGGAGGATATATCCTGAGAACTTGATGTTGTGGCCATAATATTTTTAATGTCCACTAGGTGCATGTGTTACCTTTGGTATTAAATCACTCTTGTTATCAACATCTCTTTTAAGTTTGAGTGAGTGAAAATAATATTTTGGGCTAGATAACCTATGAGAAGTCGATGGCGTGTCCATAATATTTTTATTTTCCACCAACTGCATGTGTTACCTTTAGTAGCAGACTCACTCTTGCTATGAGAATCTCTTTTACTTGAGTGAGTGCAAATAATATTGTGGGTTTCACTCCTGGATCAATATTATTCCAACCTAAGAATTGATGGCCATTATTTTTCAGAAATAAACATATAACAAGCTTAATCACTTTTGAATGTCTTTTTATGTATGCCTGGGTATATTTCCTTACATATAAAGCAAGTACGTGTGGAAAAGATCAAATCAATTTTTTTGTAGAACTTTTTCAAGCTAACTCAAGATTATTTGGGACAAGTTCTTCTTATTAGGCCTTTGAACCATGTTTAGATATGGTTGACATATCCATGATGTTTTATTTTTGTCTCTTCAATATAGCATTGTGTTGATGATGTGAATTTATTTCATTCTTATTAGCATTGTAATGCATGAAATACCTTTAATTATTTGTTGTATTTGACATTTCTATTGATAAGAAGATAAAAATAAGGAAATATGCACTTTTGTATAATGGAATACAATTGAAAGGGAAAGATAGAAAGGAAAACATATATAAATTACATTGGTTTTTCTTTTGTGAAGGCACTAAACTTTGCATATGAGTGTGAGCATATATGAAGTAGTAACACGTGCGTATAGAGCCATGTAAAACTTAAGAAAAATATTTGGATGGGGAAAATGAGAGAAATATATATATATATATATATATATATATATATATATATATATATATATATATATATCAAGTCAGGAAAATAATACTACATTTTCAAATGCATGTCTACGAGTCTACATGGTTGACTGGATATTTATCTTTTTCTGCTTCGAGAATGGTACGATGAACCTGTTATTTTCTATTATACAAATCCTTATTTGGTGCGATTGTAAATTTGTATTTGCAAAAAATCAATGGCTTGATAACATCCTAAATGTGTTTAGGTGTTAAGCCTACCATTTGCAAATTTTACGTGGTGATGCCTATTATTTATGTAGCAATGTACTCAAATTTAGTGACCCATGTTTTAAATGTGTCATCCTCTCTCAAGAAATTTAATACGTATTTATAATCCCATGTGTTGACATAGTATTTTGTGAATTTTTCATAGTGCCAAGATCTATATAGGTTTTGAACAAGTTTTTCTTACATTTTTCATTATCCGTTGAAGAAATAAAAGTGGGGTAAGTAATTATAACATTTTATGTGTATGATTGTTATTGTAGATATGGTTGTTTTTCCTAGAACACCTAATTTTTTTAATTCTCTTGATGTCATTAGTTTCAAGAACATCCATATTTGGTGACATAGATGGTATGTTGAAACTGTTAGATTAAAACCAAATTTTCAGTTGATATGTTTCCAGCACATATGGATTTATGAAGTACTTTGTGTTACAAATACCAATAATTTTCTATTTGTATGATGTTATCTTTCATTTCTTGATTATAATTATTTGTGTTAGTGATGCCTTAGATGCATATAGGTTAGCCAAAATCTCACCTTTCTCATCGTAGAAGATATTTCAAAGGGTTGCATCAAAAAAATATCCTAAGCTGTCTTTTAGGACGAGTTTTCTCCTTTGGTTGTAAGTACTGTCCAGTTTCTTGATTTTGGAGATTGGACTAATCGAAAAAAAAATAGAAATTGTAGAGACAAAATCTATACACTTGGGTAAATTTCTAGGTCCAAAAGCATACTAATATATACATGATTTCTAATCAAGAAAAATAGTGGTAGAAAACCCCTTTTAGCCTTTTTTCTTAATCTCTTGTTTTCTTTCTGGTCTTACACATCTTACAGCCCTGCCGCTTAATTTGACTCATTTATGTTTTATGGATTCGAGATACTAGCGCCCGATTAGGAAAGAAGTGCCTGACCACCTATCCTTCATGGGCACTCCTGACCTTCTTCATCCTTTTCTTACCCTTTTGGGTCTCTTTTACTTCTTGGGCATATTTTAGTACTTTGGGTCTCCCTTTCAGTTTTCAATCACAAACTTCAAACAAATGAATCATATATATGTACACTTAGTTATTGCACTCAAATAAGGGGTCAAGAACTAAGCATTATCTACTATCACCTAAGCTTGAATTCAAAGGCATAAGATCGTTTCAAAAACATTCATATAGCACACTCACACAAGGGACAAGGGGGTTGCATCACTCCACATACACAACATAGAAGGGGAAATTATTTTTATTCCATCACACACATTGGCATACTTGGAGAATTCCAGATCTAGCTCGATATCATAATGAAAATTGCACAAGAGAACCTATGCCATCATTAAACACATATTCACATTGAACTAAATGGATTCTCAAAATGTAGTGCAAAGGTTTCGGTACTAAGTTCACTCTTTGGGTGACCATCGAGGTCAGTTTGAATCGACATTCTACATATTTTTTTATTATATTTGATGTGGTTTTTGGACGTGGAGGTAGACAATTGTGTTGTAGATTACAAGTACAATCGATGATCTAGGAGAAAAATCAGAGTGAAAATAGGAAACCTACATCAGAGCTCCTCTTGCATATAAAAGGAAAAACCTAAGAACCTAAGTAGAAACTAGTTCCTAGATCAGTCACTAGCCCCAATGCTCCTTTCCTCTTGTGGGAAATTTTTTCCTTCACATTTATGAGTTTCAGAACCTCTAGGTGAGTCTTAATGACACTACTTCCAATCCGATTTAAATTTTCTCCTTCCTAGATCATCTCCAATTTACAAGAAATCAGATAAGTCATCCTCTCTCTCTCTCTCTCATTTCTTAGGGTTTCATATTATTTATTTCTTATTGTTTGTGTCTTACTATATTTTATCACTTGTACATCATTCATTATAGTAGTTACTATGAAATTAATATTTAGTACCATTTAAATTAAATCATTTAGTGAACACATACACTCATTTGAACACTATTAGCTCCTTCTTTATTTCCAATTTAGATAGGTCCTATGATCTTGCTAACGTGAGTGTCTCCTTAATCGCCTTTTTACGGAAAATCTGAATGTGAACATAAAATACAATTTTTTTATATAACATTTACATTCATCCTTATACATCTCTTGAATATGTGTATCATAAATTTTCTATAACATTTTCTTCTAATGAAGATCATATTGCTTTTACATCTGTTGAAATTCCTTCTCAATCTCTTTCAGATAATGATCCACTCCTTTATATTCAAGTTTGCATCAATTATGTCGGGGTTAAAAGAGCTTTAGTTGATAATGTATCTAAGACTAATATTTGTAATCTAACATTCCCAAGGAAAATTGGCCTTTTCAAGCCTCCTGATTCCCCCGTCTGCTTTCTATTCACGGCTTTGAAAATGTTCCTAAATGTGTCCTAGGTACTATCACACTTCTCATCACTTTGTTGGGCCATGCAC
Source organism: Taxus wallichiana var. yunnanensis (assembly GCA_018340775.1). Taxonomy (NCBI): domain Eukaryota; kingdom Viridiplantae; phylum Streptophyta; class Pinopsida; order Cupressales; family Taxaceae; genus Taxus; species Taxus wallichiana. The sequence continues at coordinate 85,835,583 of CM031233.1, read as the reverse complement.
ATTACCCATCCCTTTCCATGTAATGCATAGTAATATATTAATTATAATATTCTTCTTGGTTGTCTTTGGATCCATTTCATACATGTAATCCCTTTATGCACATCTTAAATTCCTATATCAAGGTATCGTCTAGGAAGCCTTAGCAAATCCTTCTCTGTTCACATTTTGCAACACTATTGAACATTGATCTAGGCTCCTAATTTTACCACATATCCTCCTCATTTCACAAAATATGGCCATCGCTAATAGTATATGATTCACCATGGTTTCAATGGCACTAGATTAGGCCATGATGGAAAAGGATTCATTGGACCACTATCCACTCCCAAAAATCTACCAAACTTGGCATCATATATCTCCCTTTGTCTACTTCTCTCATTCCTACCACATATTCTCATGATTTTTATACTACCTCGCATAGTCCTCAACTTCCTCTACTATAGCTAGAGCTTACTCGATCTTGTTTCCACTACTTTTCTTGGATTGGATACCTTCCTTACTAATAATGTTCTAGTAGAATACATGGGGACTTGTGATTATCTACCTTTAACCATCCTAAAAAGTGTTTTCCATTTGTTCTTACTTCTACTACCTACTTTGGAATATCTGATTCTCCTAATACCAATACAAATACTCCAAAACCATTTCTAATGATCCATATGTAGAAGACCAATCCACTCTTTTAAATGAAGAAACTATTCAATACAACCTAGTACTAATGATCACCCCGTAAGGTTTTATTGGTTGCCTCTCTTACGCCTTCCGAGAAATATGATAGCAAACAAGTCCTTCATTAATTTTCAGATATATTTGCATGGGATTATAGTGATATACCGGTATAGATCCTTCTATTGCTATGCACAATATAGTCCTTAACCCTAGTGCCAAACTAGTACAACATAAAAATTGAAAAATGCATCCTAAATTCATACTATTAGTCAAATAACAAATTCAATGACTTTTAGATGTTGGTTTCATCCACGTTTTCGACTACCTCGAATGGGAAACTAATATAGTTTGTGTCATGAAACCAGATGGAACATTCCACTGCTACACTAACTTCCATGAACTTAATAAGGTTTTCCCCAATGATAGCTTCCCATTACCACATATCGATGCCATCATGGATTCTACTACTAGATATGACATTCTTTTCTTCATGGATGGATTCATTGGTTATAATAAAATTAATATGAACCACACGATGAAGAAAAGATATCGTTCACTATACCATGAGGTAGATTTTTCTACACTATTATGCCCTTTGGCCTTAAGAATGTTAGAGAAACTTATCAATGTGCTATGACATATATATTTCATGACTATATACACAAAATTATTGAGGATTACGTTGATGAAATAATTTCCAAGTACCGCAATCACACCACTCATGCTTACCATCTCCTAATAGAGAAAAATTGTAACACACACACAGTACTGCAAATATCTTGAACTAAAAGAGAAATAATCTTCTTCTTCTTTATTCAATAATGGTTTACAAAGCTTCATAAATAGGAAAACAAGTCACAACTTGATTTTCCCATCAGAATCTAACTAAATTTGACTAAATCTACTCTAGATGGCAAATTTTACTATTTTTAGAAGTTTACAACACGACAAGACAAAGGGTATAGTATCCACAAATTTTCCACATTTTTGTTGTGGATATTTTAATTCAAATTGTGAATCCAATTTTGTGGACTCCACCTACAATAATTTTGTGGAAACGTAAAACGTGACAAAATTTGTGAAATTATCTACAATGAAAATAAGTGTAAAAAATTCACAATAATATAATTGTGGAATTTGTCATAATTTTAATATTGTTACATACCTACAATTGAACATTTTGTGTGTATATTCACAAATTACTTATTGTTGTAGATCCACAATTATAAAATTATGACGTGTCACAATAATTAGAACTTAATTGTAGATAAATTCTCAATTTTTAAGTTGTAACTATTTGCACCTTTTTTCATGAAACTTAGAATTTTAAAAATTATAATCTTATTTCACAATTTTAATTTTTTATTATAATAAATCTTAGATATTATATTTTTTATTTCACATTTTTACTTATTAATATTCATTTAAATAAAATATTTATTTTAATTATTATAATAAAATGTATTAAATAATAGAATATTATTGTAATTATTTTATTTAAATTCATAATATTAATTACTTAAATTTAATATTAACTTAAAAATATATTTTTACACATAAAATTAATAAAATATTAAATCAAATAAATTTGAAATAAATTAACTATTTAATAATGATCATAAACCCACATTGCATGTAAATAAGACATTTTAACATAGTTTTTAATCAATAAACTGCTCTTTTAGAACCGTAGTCAAACAATAAGAATTAGAGATAAAACTTTTAAATATAAATTTGAAAACATTCCATGCAATAAACTTAACATTAGTTTATTAATAAATAAATTATTTCTAACAGAGATGTTTCTCTCTTTAAAACATGCGCATGCACTCTTTTGAATACAATATATGAAAATAATATTTATTAATAAAAAAAATAGTTTCACTGACATAAATCTCCTAAAAATATGCAATAAAAACAGTTTCTATTTTTGCATGTTTATTTCATAAATATATGAAATCTAGATATTTCATATATTTTTATAAATAACCAGAGTTTTTATTTGATTAGATAGAAGTGCTAGCTATAGTGTTGGTTGGTTAGACAGGAGCACTCTGTGAAGGAGTGTTGATTGTAGCGTTGCATTCTCTTGACTGGACATGAGCATTGGCTGAAGTGTTGCATTCCAAAGGATTTTCCAAAGGATTTTCTTGTTCTTCAATCTCCATTCCATCAGGTAAGTCAGATCCTTCACTTTCTTCAAATTCCTTCATTAACAATGAAAACACAAGTTAATATATTTACATATTGCCTTATATATATTTCTTAATGAATGAACAAAATTCTATGGTTAAAACAAAAGGAAAAAATAACAAGAAATTTTCCAAATCATCATTGGGTCAAAACTAATTTCTGTATATTTAAGTGCGTGGAAAAAATCTTAATGACATAGATAAGCAATTTCTGACATTGAACATTTGTTGAGAAACACCTGGCCAAACATTCAGCTCCCCAGTATCTACATCTATAGAAATCATGTAGCTTACATGGGCATTACTTACCTGTATTACGCAAACAAAATAACTCCCACAAAAAATCAAATTGGGAAGCAACTTAATGTGCAATACCACAGATTCATGTTTAGCAAACAAAGTATCCCTATCCAATGGGATATTCCTTGTCTTATTCTTGCAAACCATCATTGTTCTGCCCTTGTACATAACAATTCCCAAGACCTCATGCATACCCACATCTTTCCCCTGTGTTGAAAAATTGTAAATTCTCTAGTTATGCATCAAAATGTTTGGAAATTGTCTGATTGTCACACTTCCACTCACTCTTTTGTTGAAGTGGGCACTTTTGATTTCCCATCTCTGATCTGTAGATTTGTAAATCAAAACAATTTCCAATTATGACAATTACCCGAGAAGTCTCATCCTGTGAATCAAACTTGATGAGGATACCCACATCATCATGGTATTTTTTCATGTAAAAGAAAATCCTGCTTTTCCTGCTTAGTCTTGCATCTTCAATCCTTTTGGATTCCATGGTCAATGGATTGAGAACTTTAAGAATTCAAGTTCTTCTACAGCTACAAACCAAAATCCCCCCATCTCCAGCTCTGAGATACCATTTACAGGGACAGGATCTACATGCATCATTGAATAGTTTCTTCAACCATAGTTTTCTACTAATGTCAAAAAGCACAATGCCATTGGAAGATTTTCCTGTTTCATGGAGATCCATAACAATCCAGATTTGCTTATTATTCTGAGCCCACGGATTGTGAAAGTAAATAGAGCTAGAAATGATAGTGTGCCATGAAGTACAAATTCTCTCAAGCTGCAAAAGTGTATGCAAGGAACTCTGGAAAATATTATGTTCATGATGTCCACTTTAGAATATAGCATGTAAAATCGTTTCCAGCCCTAACCATGTTTAACACATTCTCTCTGTAGGTGCCAATTTTTTTGTCTGCATCCATTACCAAATCTAAATCACCATTGCAGGGCCCAACTCTGAGTGTGAGCCAGTGGGTATAAGACCTCCTTGTGGATGAATTGCTCTGATAAATATCACAAAATTCTTCGCATCTATAACCCAATTGATTCTCATTCTCTTAATGTCCTTAATGATTGAATCGTTAAATCCACTGTCAGATGCCATGATCTATCAGCTGAGGTGCCTAAACTAGACGAGATCCATTTTCTTATGATATGGAAAATTTTCACTCACACAAATTTTGAGCCCTCCATAAATTTCCGTGAATTTTTGACATATCTTGTCTAGACTGTGAATTGAAAGGCTACAGGCTATTTTTGTGATCTTAACAAAGATATGACACAATGAATATTTTTAATAACCGTAGAAAAGGACAGGCTGCATATAAGTATTTTGAACAAATTATAGATATATGTATTAAAATTACTTGAATTTACAGCCACCGAAAAGAGTTTAGCAGCGAATTTTTATTTGAGAGGCACAGTTAACTTGAAATCCTATTTTTATATATATGAACAGATTACCTATATATATACCTATATATATATATATATATAAATTACTCGAATTTACAGCCACCGTAAAGAGTTAAGCCGACATCAAATTTGTATTTAACAGTCAAAGTTAACTTGAAATTACAGGTCTGCTGATGTTTATCTAAAGAATTTGGCGGTGGGTGATCCTTAGGATTTGGTAGCCCTTGCCAATTGCATGGATTTCAATTTCATGCACTAATTGACCTTCAAAGTTATGAAACACGTGTAGATTTCTGGGCCACCACAACAACTTTACCGTATATAATAATTTGGAGTAGTTGCATGTGGATTTTTAGGCCACCTTAATAGCTTTAGTGTATCTAATCATTTGGAGTAGCTGGGACTTCGGGTTAAAATTAGTAGGTCCTTTAAAATTTTACCATAGGTTGTCAAATTATATTCAGAGAATGTAACTTCATTGTATAATTACAAAAAATTCAAGAGTGAATGAAGTTATTATGGATAATTACAATAGTAGTTATGTACATGTTTTTTAAAGGAAAACAAAACTCAGCTAAAAATAGTGCCATATTATTATTTTTGTGTTGGTGTTCATAGAGATTATCCATTGGAAAGTGAGGAAATTAAAGATAATGTTATGGTTTTCCTCATAATGGTAGGCTCTTGGGAAATGCTAAAAGGACCAAAACATTTATTTCTACACCATAGTAAAATAATAAAATAGTGGTATATTCACTTTTGAGAATGTGTAAAAATTTAAACTCAAAAAAAAATTGACTATTAAGATATGGGCATAAAGTTTGAAACTAAAGGAACCGGTTTAAAATTAAAAATTAAAATTTCCACCATTCTTATGCAGAATTTCTATTTTCATTAGGATGTCAATGTAAATGTAAATTGTGAAAATTAAAATCATATTAATCAATACATATTGATAAATTATAAACAATAACAAAATATTAGAAAGATAATGAAAATTATGATACATCTATGATAGAATTTAACTAATGAAAATTTAGTAAGAAGTATTTTTCAAAATACATAGATATTACCGAATCAGTAGGATGGTTGCGAATATCACTTAATAGTCTCCTTACTCCTAACTTGTCAGTTCTAAAATTTTCATTTCCAAACATAAGAGCATATTGAATCTCCTCATCTGTAGGGAGTCTTCCAAATTCAACTACCTATAAATTACAAAGAAAAATAATTAGGAAATGATAAAATATATTATATTGATTGGAAAAATTATATGAATACTATAATTATATGAAAATATAATTGAATTTATAAAAATATTACCATAGAAGCTCTCAAGGATTTGATACCGCCTTGTCCCAACTTATGGCTAGCCTTTTTCTGTTCAAGTCTAGCTTTTGTTACATCCTTCAAGTGTTTATACTTACCATTTTTTACTCCATTGCGTTCCCTCCACAATTTTTTCCATAATTGTTCTGAAACTAAAGGATCTTTAGGAAGATTTGGTTGTTTTCTTAAAATCCTTTTTGTATAGTTTCTTTTTCCATGTAGACGCTTTCTAGCCTCTGAATATAACCATTTCCTATAAAAATATGCCCATAAGTAGAAACCATTAAGGAAAATAATTTATCTTTCTTATCTTTGGGTTGTTTTGGCCATGTCTTATGTAAGCTATCCCAAATATTTGCTCTATATGACTGTTTAGGATGGCAAAGAATTTAGTTCCAGCCCCTTAATATTCAGTACCTCTCCTTTATAGTCTACTTTTAGAGTAGCTTCCTTTTACCTATGGAAGTAACTTCTCGCACCTTAAGCATGTTCTCAAAATTTGACACAATATTTTCTTTTTGACCATTTGATTGTTCACCATGAGAAGGAAAGCTACTACAAGAATTTTGTTGGGGATTTCGAAGAGATGAATCTATCAATGTACTACTAGGGCCATTATTCCCAGCAGAAATTGAGTAACCATTGATTTTTTGAGGACCTAGAGGTTGGGAATTTGTCATAGTACTATTAGGGAGATTAGTTTTGGGGATACTGGAATACCAAATTCATCATTTGTAGGAATATTTTCTGAAATCACACGCAAAGAGAAGTCATTTTGCATAGAATTAATCCTCATCTTGCGCTCTTTAAGTTCTAATTCCTTCTCTTGTAGCTTCAAATTATTTCTCTTAAGACGCTTTAACCTCTCTTCATAATCTAAATCAACAAGGAAATTCGGCCCCGCTAAAAGAATAGAATAAATTAGACATTAAATCACACCTATCAATATATAGAAATATAACATGTATTAGTGACAATTCATAATTTTTTTGTATTACCTGATTTACTGCCATTTGTGATGAATACTATAGAAAAATATAAATAGTCAAATGGTTGCTAATATAATTTAGCCATGTGTATGCCCCGCATTATAGAAAATACACATATCTTATTTGATAATACCCTCAAATATATATAGTATAAACATAATTGTATTTTAATTATACTACAAATAATTCTTTGTATAAAATCATTGTTAAGAAGAAAAGATCAAAAGAAAATAAATATTATTTTTAAATCAAAATCATATTGATATTAGAAAGATTTTTTATTTAAATAATTACATTAAACTAATTCAAAATGCTCACAAATTTTATCAAGTATTTTTGCACAGCCAAATAAAATAATACTCATTTTCAATAGTCTTTTTTCATTTCCTTTATATTTCTTACCTATAAAATATGAAACCAGCAATGAATACACGTTTAAAATATACTAAAAACATAAAACCCTGAAATATTTATTATTCTTTATTCATTCAAAATAAAAAATAAAACATTGCATGCACATACCAGAAAGGTTGAAGGAGTTTTTGCGCTGAATACCTCCTGCTGCAAAAGTTTCTAAACCAAAAAAATACGAACCCAGCTACAGGAATGTTCAATTTCAAAGTCTAAAAAGAATTAAAAATTTGCATTTGTACAGAGAACCAAAAATCTGCGCCATAGGAAAAACAGATTTGGAGGGAATACTTTTCATTTTTATGGAAATATGGAAACATTAGAAAAAGTCAACAAGATTTTTGGAAAACCTAAAACTTTACTTCAGTTTGAATTAATACGTGATCTCCACAAAGAATTAGGTTTCCCTAAATTTAAGTAGTATGAGGAGCCCAATTTGAATACTACACATTAAAATACGTTGGCCATTTTATTTAAAAATATATTTTTAAGTATTATAAGTTTATATATATATATATATATATAATGTTTAATGTTTAATAATGTTAAGAATTTATTTATTTCTATAGATGCATTCCTTCATTTATTTAAATATTTTTCATTGAAAATTTAATCCCACATTTAATATGATGTTTCAATATTTTCATATAAAATTTAATATATTTTTATTGGTATGTGAATGTTGGTGACATTGTAAATGATGTAATTATACTAAAATAATGATTGATTGGTTATGTGATGATTATATTCAATATTTTGTTTTCTTCTATCATCCTATGTTGTTATATAGTCTAAATGGTTTTTTTCCTAAATACATGCCTGATTTCTAACTCATTCTAGAAATACCTCTTCAATGCATCTTGGATTCACTCCTATAAATATAAAATTCTTATTAATTCGATAAAATATGCTACATTAGTTGGAAAGAGTTTTTCATGAGAAACATATATATTTCATTATACCATGATCCTTATGCGGAAATGAAAATCATGCTCCTAACATAATTTTTTTGGGTTTTGGGAGGTCTAAGTTTTATTGGATGGCAATCCCATTTACTTCTATGTGGTTACATAATATTAAAAATCCATTCAATTTCCTCTAAATACATGTCATAGTACCCCCATCCATATATCCTCTTTTCTTATTCATCTTTGAATTGGTTATACAACTCTAAAATTCTCAATAATGAAAAATATTAATCCCACACTAGCATGTCATGTTATTTACACATATGGTGGTGACATCACAATGGAAGTGGAATCCCTAATAACGTAATGATTGATTTATCATAGGGTTCTAAAAAATCCTTATTTCCAAATTCATTCCCTATAATCACATGTTAGATAAAATTCTTTTGTGTACATTGGAATGCATCTAAAAAACTGAAAAATCGCATTCGTTCCACAAATTAATATTGCATTATTTAGTAAAATTTATTTGTAACAATATATAACACGTAGCATGCCATTATTCATATGCCAAAATGGAATAAATTTTATATTGGAAATGGTCATCCTAATTATAAAAATTTTAACTAGTTTTGGAGTATGTTTGTTTTCTCAATGTTCCACTTTCCTCATCTATATATTCATAATCCTAACAAAAATATTTTTCCTCTCAATATTTGTGTTACTAGCCTAAATAACATATTAATCTTCAATACATCTTGTGATTGTTCATACAATTTTAAAATCCTCATTCAATTTCTAATTTATCCTATGAATCTAAACACCTTATTCATTTAGCCTTTTATTTCTTGTTGTTTTTTTATAGATATAAAGTTTAATACAAACAAATAAATAACCATAAATTTTCATTTTCATTTATGAAATTCTTGAAATATTGTTATCTATTTTATTTATTATCTCTTATTTTTTATGTTTATTAATATGAACTTTAGGTTCTCTAACTATTTTCAAAATATTACAATTTATTAATATAAAAATGAGTCAATTAACATTAATTTTGAGTAAAATGCAGGATTCTCAATGACTATAAGCTCTAGTGATAGTGAAGAATTTGTAGCTCCTGAACCTTACACTTCTGAATGGTACGAGGAGTTTGTGTATTGTACATGTCCAAAATGTGGAGGGTGTAGACGACAAAGGCATAGAATAGAGATTCAACATTTAGAAAAACATGGTTCTATACAAGAAAAACCTATGGTATATGTGCATAAGTAATTTACATCAATTTAATACTGATTACATTGCATTTAATTATTAATAAGTAATTATTTATAGAAATTATTTTCTCAGGGTACTAGTTATGATGCTCCTTGTAATGAACCAAATGAAAATATGGAGAGAATGAACCAAAATGAAATGATGGATGATGAAATGGGAATCTTGGAGCCCGGGATTGAAGATATGATGCATGAAATTTTCACTCATCAAGAATCTAACATGAAAACCCTTGCAAATACAAAGTTATATGAAGGTGCACGAATCTCAGTGCTAGCGACAATCTTATTACTTCTAAATTTGAAGGCTATTTTTGGATGGTCAGATTCTAGCTTTACAGCACTTTTGAGGTACATTTAATTATTACATATTATACAATTCACAATATAATTTTTTTAATGATAAAATATTCTTTATTTATTGAATTACTTTTATGGTTTAGGGTTCTAGCTGATAAACTACTTCCTGGAGGGAAATCGACTACCACGCTCTTATAGGGAAGTGAAAATTTCTTTAAGTGATTTGGGAATGGATTATAAAGTTTATCATGCTTGTCCCAATGATTGTATGCTATTCTATCGAGAAAATGAAAATAAAGAAAATTGCCATGTGTGTGGTGAAAGTCGATATGAGCATCAAGGTGTTATTAAATCTATTAAAGTTCCACGTAAAGTACTTCGCCATTTCCCATTAATACCACAACTCAAACATGTATTTCAATGTAAGGATGTTGGAAATCTCATGGATTGGCATTCATACAATAAGAGCATAGATGGAACAATGTGTATTGTAGCAGATGGGAAAGCATGGAAAGAAATAGATGAGCGATGGCCAGATTTTGCAAGTGAGCCACGAAATGCAAGGATTTCAATAGCGATGGATGGATTTAATCCATACTCAATTCAGTCCTCAATGTACTCCATTTGGCCAATTGTTGCAGTTGTGAATAATCTCCCACCTTGGATGGCCATAAAAAAGGAGCAAATAATGTTGACTTTAATAGTTCCAGGTGAATTAACTTATACCCTTAGATATAATAAATATTTCTTTTTAGTTTATTTTCATCTTTACATGATTTAACTAATCTTATAATCTTTTTGTTATAATTATATTTGGAATTTATTCACTTACAGGAAAATATCAAGTGAAAAATATGGATATATACTTACGACCAGTCATTGATGAACTTAAAGAGTTATGGAAAGGATTTCAAATGCATGATATTTCAAGGCCTATTGGTAGAAGGGATTTTTTGTTTCGAGGAATGATGTGTTGGACGATTCATGATGCCCCAGGATTATCTATTTGTTGTGGTAAGTTTATATATTTAAATATTTTAATTGTCATAAGAGTAGCATGGATCTCAAAAATTACCTCTAACCATAAATTTTCTCAATTTTTTTTTGTAGGTATTCAAACAAAAGGTAAATTTGGTTGCCCATCATGTGGAAGTGAAACAATAGCTAAGCATTCCAATAACCTCAAAAAGGTTATCTTCCATGAATATAGGCAATTCTTGCCCATAAATCATCGATATCGAGTACGGAAGTGGGGAGAATTCAATAATAAGGTGATGAAATTGCCTATTCCAAAGTGTATGACACCAAATGATTGGTATACTTTATACAATAATTCTGAAGGTAAGAACTTAAACATATGATTTACAATAAATGTAATTCTTTTTAAAAAAAAAAAAATTTACATCTCACTATTTTTTGACATGATTTATCAAGGTGAACTCCCTCGAGGAATGAAGAGGTTTTCAATTTTTTATGAACTTCCATACTATAGATATTTACCGATTGCACACCTTCTTGATGTCATGCACATTGGATGCAATGTGTCAAAGTCATTATGGTATCTTATCAATGGAAAAAAAGTTGATGGATTACGATTGAGAAGAGATCTTCAAGAAAATAATGTCATGCCTCATCTATGGCCAAATCCTATTGATGATTCATATTCTATCGGTCCTTGGAGATTAACAAATGAGGAGAAAAGACGAGTTAAATCTATAATTAAGGAGATAAAATTCCCTACAGGATTTGCTGCAACACTCAAGAATGCATTCACAAGAGGAAAAGATGAAGAGTTGACAGGACTGAAGACACATGATTGGCATAACCTTCTTAAAGTGAGTTTACATTTAGCATACATATATTACAATTTATGAGTTCATATCCTAAAAATATATTACATATATAATTGAAAAAAACTTTGTTTGTAGGTTATTCTACTAGTGATTATTCCAAATAGCTTTGACAAACATATTAGACATGCAATATTTGACCTATCAGCATATATGAGGTAAATGTTTTTATAAAACAATTATAATAATAATTTATGTATCATAAAAAATAATTGTTGTTATTGATTATACTTACTTATGATTTATGTTAGGTGGTTAACTTCAAAAGAGATTAAGATGGAGGATATAGATTATTGGAAGAAGCAAGCACCTATATTACTATGTACAATTCAGAAGCATCTTCCACTGACATTTTTTGATTCACAAGTTCACTATCTAGTACATCTTGTAAGAGAGATTGAATATTGTGGTCCTGTTACATCAAGGTCTATGTGGCTTGTGGAGCGCTTATTGAAGGTACTAAAACATTTTGTATGGCAAAGAGCTCGTCCTGAGGGATCTATTACAATAGGTTATACTACTTTCAAAGCAATGGTACATGTAACACAATATTTACCAAAATTTCATTTAGATACACCAATATTTTGGAGCAAATGTCAACAAGATATGCTGACCGGTGAAGTACTTCAGATGAGGTCAAAGTTGAGAACAATTCGAGGTGTGTACATAAACTTTCATTTATTTATATATATATATATATATATATATATATATATATATATACTATATATTCTCATTTCAATAAATATATTTAAATTTCACTTTTTTGGAGTTACAAATCCATATGAATGGGAGAGAATGCATGTTTTTGTTTCCCATCACACAAAATGCATGGAGAAGTGGATTGATACTTATAATACAAAGAAGGAAGAAGCTGATAGAAATGCTTATTTAAATTTATCTAGGAGGGTGGGATCTATGAATACAACTCACAAAAGGAAGTTACCTCTTGAACATAGAAATACATGGCCAGATAAATGTACTTGGAGTTGGTTGAGAGAAAATATTATAGTTCAAAATAATAAAGATCCTACAGTTGTTTCTAGAGAAGAATTGGAAATTTCCACTGGGACACATATGAGAAAGGTATATGTCTATAATATATATATTTGTGCTCATATGTGGTGTGGTGTGGTGTAACATCACGTGCCATTTATTCTCTTGTTTGCGAAGCTAAGCATGAATGTCCTCCTTGCTTTATATTTTCCCATCATTGTGTTCCAATTGCTAAATGAGGAGAGTGTAGCTTAAAATTTTTAATCATCAAGGAGGAGAATATTAAACTAAACAAGGAGAGCTTAGTTTAAGTAATCAAGGAGAAGATTAATGATTATTATTTTATATAGACTGTTTTTTTTTATTCTTTTTGGTAGTGGTTGAAGTGCATTTTCTTTTCTCCCTGGTTAGCTGGCGGATGGGTGACATTTCTTGTCACTTCTTAAATGAACTGTAATCTCCTGTTTGGCGTGAGACAGTGGGAAGTCGGTGGAGTCTTGACTTCCTTCACCATGATCTCTTTTGATTCTCTTTCAATGCGTATAGGTGGGTGTTAGGCGCGTTTTTTCTTGGGCTGCAGGCATTGGAAGGAGGGAAACGTGTTTGAGTGTCTTTTTGTCCTTTTTCATGCAGTTTGTTCTGTTCCTTCCTACAACCTTCTCTGTCATGGCGTCTTCTTCCTGGTTACTTCCTGTGCACGTGGGTGTAGATGGAGCTTCAGGCTGGGGGAGCAGGCGTGTTACCTCCACTTTCTTTGGGTGTTGCGAGGTGTGTGCTTGGTCGGATTCATCAGCAGAGCTATGGCTGCAAACAAGTTTTTTTTTTCGGGTTACCAAGTCTCGGTCAATCCTTTTTTTGAGCGATTCCAACAAGCACTGTCTTATTTTGTTATACTTCGATGTCGATGTCCTCAAATTCGATTCTTCTCCTTGAAGATAGTTTATCAAAATCGACTTTGTGAGATGCTGAGAGTTACCGGCATGTAAGATGAAGCATTTACTTTTACTTCAAAGTAAAGAATCAAATTGATGTCTTCTGTTCTACGATGTAACTCATGATGAGGATTCTCAAACTCGGGCCCAAATGTGAGAAGGCATTGGAACTTAAAGCGAGGGCACTCTTATATCTCCGTAGATTCAAAGATGTTGCAAACATGTTGGAGGAACACATCCCTACCAGAGAGATTGATCCATTGGAAAGCCCACCACTGTCAAGAGAGAGCATAGAACTTCTTCCCAGCTACAATGTAGCTAAACAATCGGTGGCAAAAGCTTTCTTCAAGTGTTTTTTTTGGTACCCAAATTGAAAACACTTATGTGTGCAGGAATGTCCAACAACTTTGAACGAGAGGAATGGAAGCACCTGATTCTTGGACAGGCATGTTGCCATTTGGGTATGATGGAAGATGCCATGCTTTTGCTCCAAAGTGGTAAAAGGGCTTTTCTGCATTTAGACATGAAAGCATAAGCATGGAAGTGAAGATTGCTTCTCTTCAAATCATACCAATCGATGTTGTAACCCACTTTTTTCACACTTTACGTGGGCGGGGTTTGTGCATATTATCTTGATAGTATTGCAATGGGTGCCTTTGGGGCATGAGAGGGTGTGTTTGTGTCATACTTGCAGGCTTGCTATGTATGGATATGTTGAAATGGCTTTATAAACTTACAAGCAAATGCAAAGAGCAGCGGTGTAAGCTCAAACTCCACACCTTTGATAGCATCTCCACGCCTATACCAAAGTGGGATTGTTTGAGCAGGGCATGGACGTTCTCCAATGCTTTTGAAAAAGAGATTTTTGTTGCTTGTTGTATCTGCTAGTGTCACAGGCGCATAACTTCTTGTCTTAAGAAACGATTTTTACTCCTGATCTGGATGCTCAACAAAGTGTTCGGATGGTTTGGGCAAAACTTGAAAGAAATGTGGTCTTTTGGACAGCAATGATTGTTGGTTGTGGACAAATTGGGTGGGTTGAGACACCTTGGAAACTTGGAAAATAATGGAGAAGGGACAAGGCTGTGTCAAATGCTTTGTTTGCTGGGCGTTGGTAGATACTTATGCAAAGTGGAAGCAAGCATAAGACACCCAAACTATTTGACAAAATGCCTGAGTGAAATATGGCCAAAGGACAGCAAGGATTGCATGATATGTTTTGGAATGGGTTTGTTGAGGAGGCATAGGAAGTTGAAACAAATCTGAGTAACTTGGGTAAATCCATCTCCTACAACCTTTGCTTGCCGTGACATCCTTGCTAGGTTCTTCTCTGAAAATATCTCCTCCAGCCTTGTGTAGATCACTTGTGTTTGTGGTAGCACGTATAGGGTATGTGAGTTGGTTTTCGAATCCCACAAGAAGTAAAAGCTCAAGGAAAGCAATAGTTGAGCACAAGTGCATGGAGTCACTTCGGATACAACAATGCTCGTGAATTGTTTGACAAAAATCCTCTTCAATTGCATGGTCTCGCGGATCGTGAATGTGGACCGCTTAGAACTGGTGCACCCGGATTCCAGTACCTACAGTTCTTATGCTGACCCGTGCGGAGTCTGTATGACCTGTTGAAGCTGGAGAAACAGGCAAGATATTTCTACACTTTTCTCTGTTATTTTATTTAAAATTATTGTGAAATCGAACCACTTTTCCTTGCATTGATTTGTCAGTTGGATGTCATGATGGGAGATTTCCCTTTCTGCTTGTTTCTTCTTGTTTTAGCTTTTATCGTTGACAGTATGTTGGTCGAAAGGATGCGTGTGCCCTCTCCTCTGAATGTTATGTTTCTCTTACTCGAATGATAGACCTTCGTCTGTTTGTTTATGTATTAATTCTTCTCTGCGATTGAGTTGCAAGTTATTATGTTGATCAACTAGTATTTTCGATATTATGGAAGTAAGTTACGATAACTATGAAGCTCCTCCCTAGCACCCAAGTTGTCTTTTGACATTTTTTTGTTAGCCCCTTCGCAAGTCCCTTTGATAACCTTTTGGCATCGAGAAAGAAAGGTTGTAGGATTGTGTGAGCAATGCGTGGGCTAGCCAGCTTAGAGTTTTGGTATTAAAACTGGTAG
Source organism: Taxus wallichiana var. yunnanensis (assembly GCA_018340775.1). NCBI lineage: Eukaryota > Viridiplantae > Streptophyta > Pinopsida > Cupressales > Taxaceae > Taxus > Taxus wallichiana. The sequence continues at coordinate 85,819,880 of CM031233.1, read as the reverse complement.
AATGAAAAGGTTTGTGTGCAATGTGTTTTTCCGTCTCGCGTGTTTAGACTCTTATACTATCTTTCATCTTGTTTCTAGGCTTTTAAGGCCATCCTCAAGAAGTACCTTGACCATCCCTATCAACTTGAACCATAACTAGCTTTTCGGATCAACTAAGCTCGAGGTTTCATTGTGCGAATCCAGTACCTCGTTGACACTAGAATAGTTTGGTCTAATCCCCCTCTCAGAATTATTGCTGATGGCGCTCTTCTATTTTTTTCCTAACTTGCATTATTTTCTCCCTTGTAATGTTAACGCTATTAATTAATATTGGTCGGTTTTTATGCACGTAATTACCGTAATAGTTTGTGATGGAAATTTCCTTAAATGTGATTAATCTTCGGGAAAAAAAAACTCAGCTTTCATTTGATAATCTTATGGATTCATAGCGGAAGGTTTTGTTTTGATAATGTCACTTAGAAATTATGTTTGTATCTATTTGTGCGACGGTTGACTGTGTTACCAAGGGTTGCCTTAAAATATGGTTGTTTTGGGATATGGGTAATTTATTTTAAATTAACCAAACATTAGTATTGTAGTGGAGGTTTGCAAATCTTTAGTGTTATAAAAATTTGTTGATGACATTATTGTATACTCTTGTTGGACGGAACCCCCTTCTTCTCTCGCGTGTTTGCTACTAGCCTGTAAGACTTTGACCCTTCTTGGATGATTGGAAAATCTTTGTAGTTAATGGTCAAAACTAATATACTTTGCTTTCGCCTCGAAACTTATGTTGTGTGTATACTTTATTTGATTTCCGGTTTGAAACTCGATTATACATGGCTTTTTGTGTTAATTTTTGAAACCCGTGGTTCCCCTTTCTTGGGCCGATCAACTCTTGTTCTTTTAGAAATATATTAATTTAGTCTATGCGTTTGGTACCTTTGATAAATTTCTAGATGGTTGGTGTATATATCAAATCTTAATCTTGTAATTATGGTTTAATTACTTACTTGATGGGAATTCTGTTTTTGCTAGATTATTTGTTTTCTCCTTATAGGGCCAAGGGCCATTCTCTTACGATTGCTATACTTTCGTTGCTTTTACTCCTAACTGAAGTACAAGGTCTTCTCCTTCTTTGATTGGCATGATGAAGACTTTATTATAACTTGATGTGTTGATAGTGTTTAGAGGTTTGACCCAAATTCTTGTAATAAAGTGCTTCTTTTCATGATATTGATAGATAATAGTTATGGTGGGTTTGTGTAGCCTTATCTTGCTCAGTTCTCGTGAACTGACTCTTGTAGAAAATTTGTTGCAGATGGATTTTGCGTGTAGATGAGGGATAGATTTGTAGACTTTTGTCATCAACCTCAGTTGAGAAGTTCCTTTGCTCGAAACCTTTTTATGTTGTTCAACTATTGTTAACGTCCAGTGGAAAGTTTAAAAGAGGATTAATGTCTTAGTATAAAGTATTGTGGACTTTGTCATCTGAACTTTGGAAACCTTGTATTGTTTGACCATCATTGAAATTATAAGAAAATTTGGTTATTGTTGTTGAGTGACTTTGTTGGAGTATCAGTATTTTAAGAATTGATGTAATCTTGTTTTGTTCTTGTAAATGAGTGTTGCTACAACCTTGCCTTGAGAATAAATTTTGAGTTAAACCTTGACATGACTTAGTAATAAAGTGTCATAAGTAAACTAACATGGGATTGTTTAATACTTCTGGAAGTTAAATTAAAAGTTGTATTCAAATAAAGTAACGTAGGGGTCACCAACTTGAGAGCAAGAAATTCTTTAAGTAATCAAGGGCAAGACTATCATTGCAAGTAAACTTTATAACATGATAACCCTAGCTCCTCTAGTGAACATTATTCCTTTTATGGTGAAATTTGTAAAATGACCCTAAGGTGAAATGAACTGTTAGTTGTTTGAAGATGATAAGATTTAATAAGCCAGAGAAAACAAATTGGAGACCTCACCATCTTTCTCACCGCCATTTGGAAAGTAAATTTTTACTCCTTGTTAATACTTTTAGCGAAGCCTAAGTAAAGTTGTTGATAATTCTGGTTAAGAGCCCTAGCTTCAATTAAATACTGGCAATAACTAATGAGGTCCTAAAGATGTTTCATCTCGACCTTCTCCCTCTAACCCTTTTTCAAGGCACCTTGTATCTCTTCTCTTAAGTGTGTTGAACTTAAAACCATGTTGTCTTGTGGGCAAGAATGAATCTTAGTAGCGTTAGTGGTGAGCAGATGGCCTTGTGGAATTTAAATACTCCTTTTTCTTGATAAACGAATTAAGCAAATAAATGTCATAATAGAGAAGATTTAAAGATAATTACTCAGTGTCAAAGGAATAAACTTGGCTTGGCAAGTTGAATTATACGAATCATATCTTGAGCCTCCTTGAAAACGTAAGCTAAGAATTGCAAGATGTCTTTTAAAATAAATAACCCTCAAGAATATCTCATTGTGGTTGGCCCTAACTGTAAGTGTGTTATGTGATTGGACTTCTATGTTGTCTTGTCAAAAAGAAAAGTAAATTGTCCTTGATAGGTGTGAACGTTTCCGTGCTGCCTTTATGGCCATCCTTGTATCAAGTTGTTCACAGTGTTAGTTGTATCCTTGGTGACGACATGTTGCGTCATGTTATGTGTCAAGCAAGTCAAAAAAAAAAAAATTATCCTGTATTTCACTGTGTTGTTCGTGTGTGTGATTTTTTGGGTCGTTACACTTGGTATCAGAGCGTAGGTTCATGCTCTCGAACCTATGGGCCGGATTGGTGTTGTATGGTGATGTTACATGATGGTGGTGGTGTTACATGATGATACTGCATGATGATGATGATGTTGCATGATGGTGGTAGATATTGGAAGAGTAATGTGCTTTAAGCGTGATGTGATTATTGTCGTAATTGTGATATTGTGAACGCACGTGATGTGTATGTCACTTTGTGCGTGTTTGTGATCATGTTGATATGTTGGGGATGGGAGTATTCTCTCTCCTTCTTGTGGATTCTATGAAGAGTTCACGTGTGAATTATTGTTTGTGATGTGTGAAAAGAATTATAATGTGGATGACATAGTGTTGGAGCATTGTGACATATTGTGATATGTAGGTGTATCAATGTGTTGTATGACTAGATTGATGTTAAAAGAGATGAGTTGTATCATGATGTTTTTACCATGTTTTGAAGAAATGTGTGTACCACCTTGTTATGTAGCAATGGATGTTATGTTGTGATGTACTATGTTCATCGTATGTATGATTTGTGCAAATATGTAATGCTTCATGTTGTGATTTGGGGTCATACGGTGAGTGTATGAACCCTATCGTATGGTGATTGCACTTTGGGTGCAGAATGTGGTAAAGTGATGTGTTACACTCAGTGAATGTATGATTGTGATCTACCTTGTATATGTACCATATGTAAGACGTTATGGTGTTATGTGTGTGCCAGTGATGTGATGTTATTGTTGTTATGTTGTGAACCTTACGCTAACCGACCCGAGGGTAATCGGTAGAAGTGTATGTTGAGAGTGAGGAATGGTGTACCATGGGTCAATAACTCGAGCCAAAACTTCGGTTTAGTAGATAACATGTGATTCTTTCTCTCTCTCCTATGTGGTTGTATGTATGTATACACCTAAGTGCAACTATGACTATGTTTAGCCTTGTCGAAGTGGTGGCGGGATGATTCGGATGGAGGTGATGACAATTGTATTATTGATATGTATTTTGCGAGAATGAGGCTCGATGTTCCGAGTGCTAGCAACTCGTTGAGTACCCCTTTGGTGGCTAGATAAGGCCACACAGTTATCGTAATGTGACATTATTATAAGTTGATTTTATTCGTAAATTGAGCTTTTTACTTTATTTTGTAAGGACCAACAACTTTTCTTGATTGCCATGCTTTACAATTTTGGGCATTTCCTTGGTTTGTGGCACTAACATGGGGATTTTGATACTAACTATGGCTATTTGGCCATTTATTTTGCTTGATTTTGGGTCTTCTTTTAAATTTGGAATTTTTACCGCCTTGCCCAAGGCTTGTACTTTGCCACTTGGCACTTTGATTGGATTGTTGTGCTGGTTCTATTGTCGTGATGTGTGGAATAGGGTCATGGGATGCACCATGAAATGGTTGGACCTATGGACCCGCTTCGTTGTATGGGGGTACGCCCCAAGGAGTTACAGATAACTAGCGGGTTGTTGAACCACGCGTTATTATGTCACTTGGGTTAGGAGTGTTCGAACTCTATGTGTCTTGGACCATAGGGTCAACCGGCCTCCTTGAGGGAGGCATAAGAGTTTGAGGGGCATAAGAGACTTGAGGAGGCATAAGAGTTTGAGGAGGCATAAGAGACTTGAGGGAGGCATAAGAGAGGAGGCATAAGAGACTTGAGGAGGCATAAGAGTTTGAGGGAGGCATAAGAGTTTGAGGAGGCATAAGAGTTTGAGGAGGCTATGATATTTATGTGTATGGTTGATGTTTCGGGATATATGTTGAGTTATTGTGATGTTTTGGTAGTGGTATTTTGATGTATGTGTTACTCATGTCAGATGGATATGTGTTGTGATGTTGTGGATATGTCATTGATGCCCTTGTGGACCCTATGTACATGTAGTTTTTATGAGTCATGGAAAATCCTCATACGTGGAATTGAGGAATGTCTGGTGGATTGTAGTACTCTTTTGTTTGAGTATTTTGTATGTCAGTCATTGATGTGTGACGAGTACTATGTTATGTGGACTGTGCCTATTCTATTCCGTATTTGAGTAACCTTTTGTGGTGTAATACAATCTTGAAGTATTTACTTGTGTGCTTGTGAATCTGTAGTGTCTTGTGAACCTGATAGGGTGTTGTGTTAGCAGTTCATGTTGGGCACCCACAATAAGGAATAAACCAAAACTCTTCAATGATGAAATTTTTAAAAGAAATTAAACTAAGAAAAATGTTAATGGAAAGGAACTAATGAAATAATAAATAAGAGGGAACTGCCAATCTTCACAGAACCTTGAAAGTTAAAATTTCTACCAAATGTTCCTAAGGCTACCCTGTGGCCGTGCTTTAAATCGACTAAAATTTTAAACCATAGGGTGTAATTTCTCCTTTACCTGTTCTTGGTTACGTGCCATTTCCTTCCCTCTGTGTAATGTCGCATCGAGGATGATGCTTTCTTAAGGGGAGGAGAATGTAATGCCCTGTTCTACGTTACACCTGTTCACCCTTCGGCGATCGAGTGCTAAGCATGGAACGTCTTTGTGCCTTCGATCTATGGAACGCTCCTGCTTTATTTGTGCTCATTTGTGGTGTGGTGTGGTGTAACATCACGTGCCATTTATTCTCTTGTTTGCGAAGCTAAGCATGAATGTCCTCCTTGCTTTATATTTTCCCATCATTGTGTTCCAATTGCTAAATGAGGAGAGTGTAGCTTAAAATTTTTAATCATCAAGGAGGAGAATATTAAACTAAACAAGGAGAGCTTAGTTTAAGTAATCAAGGAGAAGATTAATGATTATTATTTTATATAGACTGTATTTTTTTATTCTTTTTGGTAGTGGTTGAAGCGCATTTTCTTTTCTCCCTGGTTAGGTGGATGGGTGACATTTCTTGTCACTTCTTAAATGAACTAGTAATTTTCTCTGTTTGGCGTGAGAGGTGGTGGAAGTCGGTGGAGTCTTGACTTCCTTCACCATGATCTTTTTTGATTTCTTTCTTCAATGCGTTAGGTGGGCGGGTGGCGCGTTTTTTGAGCTGCAGGCATTGATGGAGGGAAAAACGTGTTCGAAGTGTTTTTTGTCCTTTTTGTTTTGCTGTTGTTGTTTTGTTTCCTCTTCCTACTAACCTTCTCTGTCATGGCGTCTTCTTCTTGGTTCCTCCCTGCGCGCGTGGGGTTTGATGAAGCTTCAGCGAGTGAAGTAGGCGTGTTTCCTCCACGTTCTTTGAGTGTTGTCTCCTGAGTTGAAGGCATTATTCATTGCAGAGAGCTATTGCAAGAACAGCATTTTGTTTCCAGGACCAAGTCTCGTCAATCACTGGTTTTTTCAGAAGCTTCCAATTGTCTTATTTTGGATTGCTTATGCAATGTCTAATTCGCTTCTTCAAATTCAATTCTCAAGAGGCATTGGTGGTTGAAAAGAGGATTTGCGAGAGAAGCATGTAAGAAAAGCTCGGCATTTACTTCAAAGTAAAGAATCAGCTGATGTCTTCTCAGCAATAAATCTCCTTGATGCCGTTCTCAAACTCAGGCCCAAATGTGAGAAGGCATTGGAACTTAAAGCGAGGGCACTCTTATATCTCCGTAGATTCAAAGATGTTGCAAACATGTTGGAGGAACACATCCCTACCAGAGAGATTGATCCATTGGAAAGCCCACCACTGTCAAGAGAGAGCATAGAACTTCTTCCCAGCTACAATGTAGCTAAACAATCGGTGGCAAAAGCTTTCTTCAAGTGTTGTTTTTTTTGGTACCCAAATTGAAAACACTTCTTTGTGCAGAGATGAATCCCAACTTTGAGCGAGAGAGGAATGGAAGCACTGATTCTTGGATGTGCATGTTGCCATTTGGGTATGATGGAAGATGCCATGCTTTTGCTCCAAAGTGGTAAAGGGCCTCCTCTCCTGAGCCTTTAGACATGAAAGCATAAGCGAAGTGAAGATTGCTTCTCTTTTGAAATTTGTCATATTCTCGAGATCGATGTTTAACCCACTTTGTTTTCACTTTACACCTAAGGCGGGGGTGTTGTGCCATTTATTATTTGATAGTATTTGATAGGTGCCTTTGGGGCTGAGAGAGGGAGAGGTGTTTGTGTGTACTACTGGAGTGCTCTGTATAGTATGGATATGTTGAAATGGCTTTATAAACTTACAAGTTTTGCAAAGAGCAGGTGTAAAGCCAAACTCCACAACCTTGATAGCATCTCCACGCCTATACCAAAGTGGGATTGTTTGAGCAGGGGCATGGACGTTCTCCAATGCTTTTGAAAAAAAAAGAGATTTTTGTTGCTTGTTGTATCTTAGTGTCTGGGTGCATAAACTCTTCTTAAAAACTCATTTTTTTTACTCCTGATCTGGATGCTCAACAAAGTGTTCGGATGGATGGTTTGGGCAAAACTTGAAAGAAATGTGGTCTTTTGGACATTGTATGATTGTTGGTTGTGGACAAATTGGGTGGGTTGAGACACCTTGGAAACTTGGAAAATAATGGAGAAGGGACAAGGTCTAGTCAAATGCTTTGTTTGCTTTGGTTTGGTAGATACTTATGCAAAGTGGAAGCAAGCATAAGACACCCAAACTATTTGACAAAATGCCTGAGTGAAATATGGCCAAAGGACAACAAGGATTGCATGATATGTTTTGGAATGGGTTTGTTGAGGAGGCATAGGAAGTTGAAACAAATCTGAGTAACTTGGGTAAATCCATCTCCTACAACCTTTGCTTGCCGTGACATCCTTGCTAGGTTCTTCTCTGAAAATATCTCCTCCAGCCTTGTGTAGATCACTTGTGTTTGTGGTAGCACGTATAGGGTATGTGAGTTGGTTGTCGAATCCCACAAGAAGTAAAAGCTCAAGGAAAGCAATAGTTGAGCACAAGTGCATGGAGTCACTTCGAATACAACAATGCTCGTGAACTGTTTGACAAAAATCCTCTTCAATTGCATGGTCTCGTGGATCGTGAATGTGGACCGCTTAGAACTGGTGCACCCGGATTCCAGTACCTACAGTTCTTATGCTGACCCGTGCGGAGTCTGTACGACCTGTTGAAGCTGGAGAAACAGGCAAGATATTTCTACACTTTTCTACTGTTATTTTATTTAAAATTATTGTGAAATCGAACCACTTTTCCTTGCATTGATTTGTCAGTTGGATGTCATGATGGGAGATTTCCCTTTCTTGCTTGTTTCTTCTTGTTTTAGCTTTTATCGTTGTTGATATGTGGTCGAAAGGATGCGTGTGCCCTCTCCTCTGAATGTTATGTTTCTCTTACTCGAATGATAGACCTTCGTCTTTTTTATGTATTAATTCTTCTCTGCGATTGAGTTGCAAGTTATTATGTTGATCAACTAGTATTTTCGATATTATGGAAGTAAGTTACGATAACTATGAAGCTCCTCCCTAGCACCCAAGTTGTCTTTTGACGTTTTTTTGTTAGCCCCTTCGCAAGTCCCTTTGATAACCTTTTGGCATCGAGAAAGAAAGGTTGTAGGATTGTGTGAGCAATGCGTGGGCTAGCCAGCTTAGAGTTTTGGTATTAAAACTGGTAGAATGAAAAGGTTTGTGTGCAATGTGTTTTTCCGTCTCGCGTGTTTAGACTCTTATACTATCTTTCATCTTGTTTCTAGGCTTTTAAGGCCATCCTCAAGAAGTACCTTGACCATCCCTATCAACTTGAACCATAACTAGCTTTTCGGATCAACTAAGCTCGAGGTTTCATTGTGCGAATCCAGTACCTCGTTGACACTAGAATAGTTTGGTCTAATCCCCTCTCAGAATTATTGTTGATGGCGCTCTTCTATTTTTCCTAACTTGCATTATTTTCTCCTTGTAATGTTAACGCTATTAATTAATATTGGTCGGTTTTTATGCACGTAATTACCGTAATAGTTTGTGATGGAAATTTCCTTAAATGTGATTAATCTTCGGGAAAAACTCAGCTTTCATTTGATAATCTTATGGATTCATAGCGGAAGGTTTTGTTTTGATAATGTCACTTAGAAATTATGTTTGTATCTTTGTTTGTGCGACGGTTGATTGTGTGTTACCAAGGGTTGCCTTAAAATATGGTTGTTTTGGGATATGGGTAATTTATTTTAAATTAACCAAACATTAGTATTGTAGTGGAGGTTTGCAAATCTTTAGTGTTATAAAAATTTGTTGATGACATTATTGTATACTCTTGTTGGACGGAACCCCCTTCTTCTCTCGCGTGTTTTCTACTAGCCTGTAAGACTTTGACCCTTCTTGGATGATTGGAAAATCTTTGTAGTTAATGGTCAAAACTAATATACTTTGCTTTCGCCTCGAAACTTATGTTGTGTGTATACTTTATTTGATTTCCGGTTTGAAACTCGATTATACATGGCTTTTTGTGTTAATTTTTGAAACCCGTGGTTCCCCTTTCTTGGGCCGATCAACTCTTGTTCTTTTAGAAATATATTAATTTAGTCTATGCGTTTGGTACCTTTGATAAATTTCTAGATGGTTGGTGTATATATCAAATCTTAATCTTGTAATTATGGTTTAATTACTTACTTGATGGGAATTCTGTTTTTGCTAGATTATTTGTTTTCTCCTTATAGGGCCAAGGGCCATTCTCTTACGATTGCTATACTTTCGTTGCTTTTACTCCTAACTGAAGTACAAGGTCTTCTCCTTCTTTGATTGGCATGATGAAGACTTTATTATAACTTGAAGTGTTGATAGTGTTTAGAGGTTTGACCCAAATTCTTGTAATAAAGTGCTTCTTTTCATGATATTGATAGATAACAGTTATGGTGGGTTTGTGTAGCCTTATCTTGCTCAGTTCTCGTGAACTGACTCTTGTAGAAAATTTGCTGCAGATGGATTTTGCGTGTAGATGAGGGATAGATTTGTAGACTTTTGTCATCAACCTCAGTTGAGAAGTTCCTTTGCTCGAAACCTTTTTATGTTGTTCAACTATTGTTAACGTCCAGTGGAAAGTTTAAAAGAGGATTAATGTCTTAGTATAAAGTATTGTGGACTTTGTCATCTGAACTTTGGAAACCTTGTATTGTTTGACCATCATTGAAATTATAAGAAAATTTGGTTATTGTTGTTGAGTGACTTTGTTGGAGTATCAGTATTTTAAGAATTGATGTAATCTTGTTTTGTTCTTGTAAATGAGTGTTGCTACAACCTTGCCTTGAGAATAAATTTTGAGTTAAACCTTGACATGACTTAGTAATAAAGTGTCATAAGTAAACTAACATGGGATTGTTTAATACTTCGAAGTTAAATTAAAAGTTGTATTCAAATAAAGTAACGTAGGGGTCACCAACTTGAGAGCAAGAAATTCTTTAAGTAATCAAGGGCAAGACTATCATTGCAGGTAAACTTTATAACATGATAACCCTAGCTCCTCTAGTGAACATTATTCCTTTTATGGTGAAATTTGTAAAATGACCCTAAGGTGAAATGAACTGTTAGTTGTTTGAAGATGATAAGATTTAATAAGCCAGATAAAACAAATTGGAGACCTCACCATCTTTCTCACCGCCATTTGGAAAGTAAATTTTTACTCCTTGTTAATACTTTTAGCGAAGCCTAAGTAAAGTTGTTGATAATTCTGTTAAGAGCCCTAGCTTCAATTAAATACTGGCAATAACTAATGAGGTCCTAAAGATGTTTCATCTCGACCTTCTCCCTCTAACCCTTTTCCAAGGCACCTTGTATCTCTTCTCTTAAGTGTGTTGAACTTAAAACCATGTTGTCTTGTGGGCAAGAACGAATCTTAGTAGCGTTAGTGGTGAGCAGATGGCCTTGTGGAATTTAAATACTCCTTTTTCTTGATAAACGAATTAAGCAAATAAATGTCATAATAGAGAAGATTTAAAGATAATTACTCAGTGTCAAAGGAATAAACTTGGCTTGGCAAGTTGAATTATATGAATCATATCTTGAGCCTCCTTGAAAACGTAAGCTAAGAATTGCAAGATGTCCTTTTAAAATAAATAACCCTCAAGAATATCTCATTGTGGTTGGCCCTAACTGTAAGTGTGTTACGTGATTGGAGAAGTTGGATCTCAAGTAATGTTATCACCAAGTCGAGAATGAAGGAGGAGGATATATGGAAGACTACCTTTAAAAACAAAATATGGTTTGTATGAATGGTTAGTACTTCCTTTTAGGTTATGCAATGCACCCGCTACGTTTATGAGATTAATGAATGATGTATTGTAGGATTTCATAGATTCATGTGTCATTGTATATCTAGATGATATTCTTATTTTTAGTGCCACATGGGAAGACATCTAACTCATTTACAACAAGTCTTATAAGTTCTCAAGGAAAACAAGCGCTTTGTAATATGAAGAAATGTGAGTTTTCCAAATATCACTTATCTATCTTGGGCATGTGGTTGGAGGAGAGTTATGAGTGGATCCAAGAAGGTGGAAGACATCACTAATGGCCCACACTAACAACAGCCATAGAGACTAGGAGTTTTGTAGGAGTAGTACAATACATGTGGAACTTCATTATGGGATTATCTGTGATTACAACACCTCTACACAAAGTGTGGCCATAAAGAGTAAAGGTTTTGATTGGGGTTAAGGATAAGACAAATCCTTTGAGTTATTAAAATACAAGATTAGTCATGCTCTAGTACTTGCTCTTCCTAATTTACAGCAACCTTTTGAAGTAGAGACAGATGTCGTGATTACACCATGGGTGTAGTGTTGCTTCAGGTAAGACTTTCGTATGTTATCAACTTAGTGGATATTCACATATGATAAGTGAAATGTATGCTAGTTCAAGGAAATTAAAAAATAAGCATTATTTTTTGGGTAAAGAAACTATTGTGCACATTGACCACAAACCTCTCTATATTTGAAAGCAGTCTAAATTACAGCAGGAAAGGCACTACAAATGGATGGGGTTCCTTTAGCAGTTCCATCTGGTGAATAAAATAAAAGAAGGGTAGTATAAAATTGGTGGTAAAACATGTTCTCTAGGCCACCCACATAGGAGAATTTTATTGTTTGGCCACTATCTCGGATCGAGCCATTCACGAAGGAAGCTTACAAAGAGGCATATGCATAGGAAAAAGACATTGGGGTGACATTTCAGCGAGTTGTAGTCCCAAGGGGCTGAAAGGATAGGATTAAGATTGTTATCTCAAGATGGGCTGCTCTATCGATGGGGAAGCTTTTTGTGCCAAAGAAGAAATACCTCTATTGATGAGGGAAGCACATACCTCAAAGTAGCCGAGACATTTCGGTGTTGGTAAGACCCTAGCCCACTTGCAAAGTTATGTGTATTGGCCCAATATGCAAAAAAAGTATCAAAATTTATACGTGGATGTAAACTTTGTTGTATACTAGTAAGCCTAAAACTAGGAAGGAAGGATTTGTATATGCCTTTTCTAGTATCTACTCATCTATGTGGAGGACATTTCTATGGATTTTGTAGGAGGATTACCTATGTCTAAACATGGCCATGACTATCTCTATGTTGTTTGTTGATAGATTCAGTAAGATGTGTGTTCTTATGGCATGTAAAAAGACAAAGTAAAAGCACATGAGGCGGTAGATATTTTCTTTGTAATGTATGGGTGCATTTTGGTTTGCCAAAGTCTATTATTTCTGATAGGATTCTAGGTTCTTGGGTAATTTTTGGACTACTTTGTGGGACAAGATGGATACCAGGTTACAGAGGAGCACAACTTTCCATCCACAGATAGATGGAAAGATAGAGGTGGTAAACAGGACTTTGGTATAGTTGATCAAAGGGTATAATAGCAAATATCCAAGGACTTGGGATGAGTCCTTAGCCTACATTCAACATTCCTATAACTAGGCAAGTACACACATCCACTATGAAGTCACCATTTGAAGCATGATTGGGATATCTACCTACAAATCCGTTGGACATAGTAGTTGGGAAATAGGATGAGGAGGAGACACAAGACACAAAGGTGACTAGAGCAAACAAATTCATTGAGAGGATCCAAAAATCCATCTCAAAGTCAAAGAATAGCTAGAGAAATCTCAAGCCAAGTACAAAGCTAGGCATGATCAGCATAGGAGAGAACATAAGCTTCATGTTGGAGATAGATTTTGGATTTACTTGAGCAAGGAGAGATTGCAAGGTCAAGCACGAAAGCTCAAGCCACTATGATATGGGCCCTTCACCATATTGGAATAGGTTGGAGAAAATGCCTTTCGACTTGACTTACTATCATTTATGAGGATGTACTATGTAGTAAACTCGAGAACTTACACCTATATGAGCCATCCATGCTAGATGAAGATGAAGGAATACGATTTTGCTACCTTCCATTGAGGATTGCATCTTGGACTCATGAGGTGAATTGGAGGAGGATGTATTGCTTAAGAGAAAATTTAGGAGAGACTAGATTAGAGGTCCACATGAGTCTTGGTAGATTGGAATGAAAGGAAGACACTAAGTAGGCCTAGTGGTACTCAAAGGAGCAAGTGAGGGAATTATTTCCTCATCTACTCCCCGTCATTAATATTTTGTGGGACCAAAATCCTCCTCAAGAGGGGAGGTGTGATCCATAGGGATCCAAAATGAATCTACTTCATCAAAACAATCAGCACGAAGAAGGAAAATGAAACACGGAGGTTCTATCTTTTTAGTAATAACATGACTCTATGTGCAAAGCAGTGGTTATAGAACCGTTGCCCAACTAGGGTGGTAGTCTTGGGATCTCAGGTCTCATTGGGTAGTCAGGTCTGGCTCTTTTGATAGAAAATAAAATATGAAATGATGTTTGTGGAGCCTAATTTGGAAGGTTGTTTGGTACACTTCCTCCATGAATTTTCCCATCCTCAAGTGCATAAGAGGACATAGGAGGATATAAATACCTATTTAAAGAAGATAATAGGGGCATCAAGCATGAAAGCAGTGAGCAAATTTTCATGGGTGGTTTATTAACCCATGAATGGTCTTAGTGCTATGAATTTTTTTTGTATAAGAAAGGAGTGTTGAGATAGAGCAAGCAAGTATTTGGGAGGAAGTGTGAGATATTATCTATTTATCTTTCATACTTATTTTTAAATTTTGTACTTATTTATTTTAAATTGGTGTAAAAGTGTGAAGAAAGAGCAATTTCCTCCCGGATCTAGGTTTTCCTCCTCTGAGAGGTTTGTAATAAAGATAAAATTTTTTGGTGTTTATGAGTTATGTTCTTTCCTTTTCCCAAATTGTGAATTCCAAGCATAAGCATAATTCTTTCACTAGTTATCTTTGTCATTTTCTAATTCTAGAACATCAACATTTATTTGTGTTTCTGTGGATAAATTCAAAGTTGAAGAGTTTACAAATCAAAGGATTTGGCAATCCATGAAAATATGCTTTGTTTAGTTTATTATTGAGTTGGTATTTCCTACATAAGTAAGAAGACGATGAAGATGAGCTCTCATAATTAAAAATGAAAGCAACTGTAGGATATGGGATGGTTTCTTCTCCTCCATGGACATTTCCCATTCTTGTGCATAGGTAAACCAAGATGACATGAAAAGGCTATCAAATGGATATGTTTAGAAATTTCATAGAAGTTCGAAGTTGAAATCAAGTGAGAAATAAATTCCTAGTACTAATTGTGCTTTGTAGAAGAACGAGGAGTGTTGAGACAAGCAATTTAAAATGTAATTAGAGGAATGGAGATATTATTTATTCTCATTCATACTTATTGAAATTTTTGTACTTAATGTTTTGATCAAGAAGCCTTTGCATCCAGAAAAACAAATTTCCACTTCGATCAGGATTCGGTTTTCATGTCCATGTGGAAGTTTAGGATAAAACTGTTGGTGTTTGTGAGTTTAGAGTTCTTTTCTTTCCTTGAGATGATCCTAAGCACAAGAAAAATTCATTGAATAGCTATCTCTATCATTTTCTAAAGAAAATATAACATCAACATAAAATATGTGATTATCTCCGAGTGGATAATTCCAAAGTTGCATGTTTACCCACCAAAGAGTCACACGTTTGGTTAGAGTCTAAAATGTACGGAGAGTTGGTAAAACTCTACTCATCGTAGAATGATTATCCCTAATCCATCATTTAATGCATGGTCATGATGGTTGAAGTTTTGTAGCATTGGAATCATTAAGATGATTGATTCATGCCTCAACAAAATGGAATCACTCATTAAGATCAGAAAAATGTGATCTTGAGTGGCCTAAGTTGCTTCATTGAGGTTCGGAGACTTGCTAGGAAGTTTAATTAAATCTGGGGGTTCATTGGCTAAGGGTTACATATTGGTCAATTTTGATAATCTAGATCTATGTAGAAAAAAATAGATCGATCCATGCAGAGAAACAACGAAGTGGGATGAGTCATAAGCTCACCTAAAGGGATGTCTAAAGATATTAAAGGTAGATACCCACGGTGTATGAGGAAATCTAGGCACACTCTTATATCTATAGCTGGATGTAATCTCATAGCGTAGATTAATATGAATTAGTAAATGATAAAGTAATTAAACTCGGTGTTAACATATTTGAGTGATCTAGTGAGGATCGATCTCAACTACATGATCTTTATTGGTGAGCTTAGTGCATACTTGCGGTGAAGGGTCATGATGAGGTTTAAGCTCTTTATGTCATTACGATGTAATCCATTGGAGCAAGTTTTAGGAAATGAAAAAATCATCGATGGAATGAACATAATTATTTGTGGTGACTACATGCCCTCTGATAGAACCACAAGAGCATAAATCAGCAAATAGGCCGAGTAGTTATGTTGCTTAACATTGAGATGATCATTTAGAATGAAAATAAATTGAGAAATTGAATGATTGGAGCTCCATGATGATGCAAAAATAGTTGCGAGACCATTGAAGAATTTGAGATCAATTTCAAAAATGTGAAGGTTCAACCATCAAATCTCAAAAAGGTAAATGAAAACATTGAGTTTTATGAGAATGAGAAGGAAGGTTAATGGATTGTTTGCAGGGAAGAAGGAACCTAACCATTAAAGTTTGAATTCAAGAATCAATGCCAAGTAGAAGTTCTTGAGGTCATAGTATGGCTTGTTTAATCAATTGTGAGGATCTCGATAGAATCCCATTAGGTAAATAGGTAAGGAAGAGGTGATTTCTACCAAATAGGCATGAAGACAAATTAGGCTCATGAATAGTTTAGGAGGCGGAAAGATAGGTTGTCAACCGAGTCATTTCAAGCTCAAACGAGATCATTACACTATATCTCATTTTAGATCGAGCTTTCATGATGATGTGTAAAATACTAGTGTCTTAACTTAGAAATCGAATGATTTGAATATCTCACAAGTTCAAATTTTGAAGTACTTGTGAAGAGCTTTGTCAATATAATGAAAGGGCTCGTTGGTTTCCAAGCCATATATGAGCAAATCATCCCATCAACACGTAGGAAGAAGATCGAGCTTTATGTGGGACAAATTTGGATCTACACATTTGTAGATCAATATTTTCATGAGGTCGAAGTTATCTCATGGAGTGAGACAAAGTGAGTGACAAGGTATATATGAAGAGTTCAAACCATTTTAGCCGTCAATCAAATGAAGCTCGGTAAGAGTAGGTGAAGAATTCAAGCAATGTGTTAAGTGGTCGATCAACTCGCTATGTTAAGTGTCAATTTCTGACAAGGAAAGGAAGCTTGATAAAGAGATGGATCTAATTTCCCAGGATGCCACTCATTGAGCTATGATATGGAGGGGAATGGATTATGATCTCGATTAATATGAAACATGAAGAACTCAACTTGGTCGAGGAGATTAACCATTTAAGCGACTCAACATGGCATTTGAGTTCCATGGGTGGTGAGTTCGGTCGAAGCACTCAAATAAGGGATAGCTCAAATTAAAACATATCCGAGTGAAAACTCACAACATGGAGTGGCTTTTGGTTCTATGTAGAATAGGAAATGATTTTGTGATGGTGGAGAATCATTTTGGATTCGTAGGAGCCAACTTAGTGATTTGGCTATTTTGAGCTCAACTACCATATGGGTTCAATTCGGTTCCTCATAAGTTCTCCCTCTTCGATGCAAACTAGTCAATTTGGCCTTTTCCAACATGATTTCCCCCTTAATTAAATTAATATTTTTATTTCCCACCATTAATTTTAATTAATTTAATATTTTTATTTAAATATTATTTTAATTAATTAAGGATAACTAGGTCAATAGGTATTAATGACACATGATGGAAGCTTCTAAAGTGGTTCAACCAACTGTAATAAATGAACCATCATGTGCCTTCAATTTAGGAAGGGAATTTATGACTCCTTCTCTCCTCTCTCTCAATTTCTTCTATAAATGTAAGTTGGAAGCTCATTCCAAGGGGTTCCAACAGGCATAGGTTATACGGAAAGTTAGACATCTAATAAAATGTGCAAATTTTCAAGAGTCCTCTCACTTCTGCAGTTGTCTTTATATGTTGAGAGAACTTTCAAGCCTCCTCTTCAATATTATAATGAAAACCATTTCCTCTTCTGAATGTATGATACATTGTGCACATTGTTGAAGTAATAAAAGTGTGTGTTTTGTGACTAATCTTGGTCCTTTCATCCTTATATAATTCTTTGTGGATTTTCTCATGCTTGCGGTACACTCACGGAGGTTCATGTTTCTATTGCATGTTCTTGGAGTTCGTGTTTATCAATTTGTGGAGCATTGCATGTAGTTGAGTTGTGGTGCTTGTTCACCCTTCTCAAGTTCATCCTTCTTCACTAGAAGACTGATAACTTGTTTGTCTGATCGAGTTTAACAAAGGAATATGTGCTTCCTAGTCTATGGTATTTTTACCCTCTCTAAGTTATAGTAGGTGAAGTTGACTTGTGGTGCATACACCCTCTTCAAATTAACCCTTCCTAAGTCTAGAAACACCCTTTATTTGGTGCATCACCATCCCTAGTATAGTTTCATTTCTACAAATCTCTTTCCCTAAAACCCATGAAATGTTAGCATAGGAATAGATAGCCATTTTATTACACTAGAAGTAGTACAACACTTAGTTTAGGAAGAGAAATCCATCCTAATTTAAATGTTCACCTTGAGCCAAAGTACCATAGCTTGAGAGGTGATTCCATGTGTCCCAATCAACCCGAACGTCCTATTCACATTTTGGCCATTTGGAGGGTGCAATGATTTAACGAAAACAATTGGTGGAATGTGATTGAAAACCTTTGGAGAAAGAGGAGACATTCTATAGAATTGGTTTTCAAAAATTGAATTTGAGGATACTAATTGTGAGTTAGTAGGTCATTTATGGTGATTGGAATTGCCTTTGGATCACAATGATTAACATTTAGTTTATTCTAATCCCTATATTGTTTTTAAAATAAGGATATTCATTTTACATTTTAGATTTTGGGCCATCAGTCTTCATGTAATAGGTCATTTATGCTAAGTTGAATGAGATTCAAATCATATTCAATAAGACTTAGTTGATTCCAAATTTGGCAGCTTTCTTTATAGTTTCTATTTTTATTTTTGAAAACAACCTTGAAATGATTCTCAATTTTTGTTTTGGTCTTCAAAGAATTAACTGTTAAGGTTTTTAGCTTTGAAGTGATAGGTCATTTATATTGAGTTGAATAACCTTTGAGTTCTAATATTGGAAGCTTTCTTTACTTTTTACCTTTTTAGTTTTTGGAATCTACCTTGAAATGATTCTCAACCAATTTAAGGGTCTATGGTAAAAATAAGGGGATGTAATTTTGATTCGGTATGTAAACAATCTAATTTTGGGTTGTTATTTTTGAAGTGATAAATCATTTATACCAAATTGAATGGCCTCTACATTCTAATATTGGCAGCTAGCTGCTATTTTTATTTTTGGTTTCTAGAATTGACCTTGATCGATTCTCGAATTTGAATCCTGGTTCGATTTTTGTTGTATTTACTTGTAGAGCCTATTTGAAAACTACGCAACATTAAATGGATTTGGTCTTGAGATGATTTATTTTTGTGTCTATTATTGTTGAATTAAAAGATAATTTATTCTAACCTTATAATCTTAAATCTAAAGATTAGCTACTTCTAAAACTCACAGGTGTTATTTTTAAAATTATTGAAATGCACATTGGAATGGTTTTCAATTGCTTTACATACCCCATTTATTAATTTGAAAATTATTGTGGGGAAAGAGAGAGTTTTATTGATACCTAATGGTAATATTTATAAAACCATATTTTTATTAATTCTTAGATGAAATGTTTCTTTAATACATAGTAAAGGAGTTTTCTAGCAGTGTTAGGCTTTCTTAAGTTGTGAGATAATATTTTTGTTCATGGTTTCTTGTCTCATAAGTCAAACTTGTCTTAGAAAGGGCCACTATTTCCCGTGTTCCTTAAATATGCTCAAGGTAGTTATTTGTGTGAATTATGGGGATTTCACAATTGATAACTTGACCAATCCCTTGTTTTTGTTGGCTCATTGCTTAATTTAAGCGTTCAATTCCTTATTTTAGTGGTCTTATTCTGCATTCAAGATACATTTTTAATCGTGTCTCATGTAATGCATATCTTGATACACATGTCTGAGCCTTGATGGCATCATGCCTTATGCCGGAATATTCAACTTGCTTTCTTTTCTCCTTAACTTGTTTCATTTATCAACATGTACTTGTGATCTAAACAAAAATCAAATTTTATTTATCTTGTTTGAAGTTTTTTTGGTTGGTTTACTCATATGGTTTAGGAGAAAGTGTCATACATTCTATTATTTTCATCATCACTTACATGTTTGGTTAATGTATTTTGTGTACTAATATTTTCTCTTCATATGTAATTTTTATCTACTCAAAAGTGCACCACGATGAGAGATGATGACCTGTAGGTGGGTATACCTATTTTCAGGAGAGTCTACAAGACATCAAGGCGATCTCCCTTTTGATGTATCCTAAACTATCTTTTAGGGGTTTGAGGGTAAAAGTATGACTGTAAATGAAATTGAAAAGGGGTGATACACCAAACTTGTTGAGGGATTTGATTGAGTATATGCACAATCAATTTGAGAATGAATTTTGGATGCACAAACCAATAGTTTTTAGTAGAATATTAAGGCAAAACACTTTGTGTATTGAGGGAATGAATCACAACAACACTATAAGATAACATGCACACTACTATTATTGAGAAAATACTAAATTTACAAAAAGTTAAGATGATTAATCGGGAATTTGACACTCACAAGAAATAATGAGATATACACAACACCGCAAATAATTGGAAAGGTAGAAATTAGTTCTCATTCAAGGGGAAAAACTAGAAAATTTGCTTCAACACTCCTATGTCTAAAATTCCTCTATTGTGCCTTGCAATTGCATGCAATATATAGCACGATTATTCACCCATCCCAAACTAAAAATAAGCTAAAATTTGTACTCACACGTGCTGCTAATTTTACCCCTTTATCATGAATAAATAAAGGAATAAAAATAGACATATTAATACAATGAGGAATTAATAGCCTTGATTACAAAATACATTTCAGATCAAAGTGCGGTTGACTCGATCTATTTCTAATAAAGTAGGATGAATAATTTTGCTAATAATAGCCCTTATTTCATTTGTGTAATTCTTATCCAATGTGCATGCAATCTCTCTTCTTCTATTTCTTGATGTGACACTTACAATTTGATCCACTTGCAATGATAAATTTAGCACTCTTTAATTCTACCCCTTGGATGCACATGGAAAAATAACCTCTCTCGTGTGAGCAAAAATAATTATCTTATTTGCGATACTTTAGCAAAGAACCAAAATCCTCTATAAGGATCACCTTTGATGTGAACATGTTCTTTGGTATACATTATGGTATTTGATAATGTTTTGGGCTCCATTGCATATGATTTGGTTTATACTATAGTCACGGGCCTCCTTTTTGCTATCATTGCATGAAATATTCTTCAGGATTTTGGGATTAATCAATGTTAACTTTTTGATTAATCAAACTTCCACCTTTTTGATTAATCATGATGCTTTGAAAAATATAAGGTCCCTTTGATGACCTGTGGCATAGACTATAAGTAAAATCAATAGTGGGAAAATTTTTCCCCTACCTCACGTTGCATTGACCCTTTTGTGATCCTTTTTTGGTGGAACAAAACCCTAATTAGGGTTTCATCATCATTTGACACATGCATTTTTTTATTGAACCATGGTTAATTTGGGGTTTGGATGATGACCATTGATCTGGTACTTCATAAGCTCTATTGTTGATCTTTATCCTTTGTTGAGTCAAGGGGATTGCATTGAATTTGATGAATTGATATCTACCATTTGATCATGGATCGTGGGTACTTGCTACATCTTGCTCCTGTTGATATTTTGTACCCATTGATTTTCATTGTTGATGGCTCTAGATCTGCAGAGGGGGTAGGTGAACTGTGGATTTGCTTTGAATCATCGATCTTGGTACTAAATTGTTCTTAGTCATTGATCTTAAAATTTTCTCTAACTTCTTTGTGGTTGGATTGGGTCATGATTTGCATCATTGATTTTGTACCCGCTAGATCTATTCCATCAATACTAACTCAGATGAGTTAGGTCTGATTAAAATCTCATTGAGCTTATTATTTCTTCATTCTTGCATGCTTGTTTTGGGTGGTGAATCCACTGGACATTTTTCCCTGCCACCATTGTTGATTAATTGAATCTCAATTTTCTTCTCCGTAAAAAAATTTATGAGGCTCTGAATATTTGTATTTCCATTATTTTTTCTTTGTTTAAATCTTTTGAGTGTGATTTTATCATGTTGGCGGCTATTATTGAAGCTTTCGAGCTCACTTTCATTGGTTCCATGATGAGCTTAATGAACTCTTTTGAGCTTATGAGCTTACTATGATTACGGGACCGCTATTCTGTGCTATGAGGTTTGAACACTCCGGTCTATGTGACATATCTAGTATATACTTGTTACCATCCGTGATTTTATTAATACCCTTTGATGAAGGAAAGTAAGTTATTACCATCCTTAAACACTGTACAACTACTTGTTTTGATTCATTTGTTTTCGAAATGCACTAATACTTTAGAATATTTATTTTCATGTGTCTTCTTTTATTCTAAATTTTCAAGTTTTGGACCTTGTTATGGGCATACTCTTTTTTTTTTTTTGCAACTGAATACATTGTAAGGGAAAAAATGATCCCGAATAATGAGTTCTTGTTCCTCCTATTGAATTAAAATCTGTTGAAAAATTGTGAATAACCCTGAAACGATTGTTAAAATAACAAGGTTTCATCTATTGAAATCTAGAAATTTGATGCTTTTGATCTCATCATCAATGGGTATTTGTACTTAATGTTTTGTGACTCAAATATATTGTGAAAAGTCTCTATTACTCTTCTTTGAACTGATCTAAGCTCATCTCTCGATATTGAATATTTGTACATATCTAGGTTTCTTCATTTATTTTGGTTTTCGTAATTTGAAACCTTCTTTCATTCTTCCCGCGCATAATGGGCTTTAAAATTGATCTTTCCTATATGGATGTACTTGGTTTAAAGTCGAGAATGTTTTACAACTAACACCGTGAACAACTTGATACAAGGATGGCCATAAAGGCGGCACGGAAACATTCACACCTAAAAGGATAATACACTTTTTCTTTCTGACATGACAACATAGAAGTCCAGTCACAGAACACACTTACAGTTAGGGCCATCCACAATGAGATATTCTTGAGGGTTATTTATTTTTAAAGGACATCTTGCAATTCTTAGCTTACGTTTTCAAGGAGGCTCAAGATATGATTCATACAATTCATCTTACCAAGTTAAGTTTATTCTTTTGACACTGAGTAATTATCTTTAAATCTTCTCTATTATGACCTTTATTTGCTTAATTCGTTTATCAAGAAAA
This sequence comes from Taxus wallichiana var. yunnanensis, assembly GCA_018340775.1. Classification (NCBI taxonomy): domain Eukaryota; kingdom Viridiplantae; phylum Streptophyta; class Pinopsida; order Cupressales; family Taxaceae; genus Taxus; species Taxus wallichiana. The sequence continues at coordinate 85,797,341 of CM031233.1, read as the reverse complement.
AGGAGTATTTAAATTCCACAAGGCCATCTGCTCACCACTAACGCTACTAAGATTCATTCTTGCCCACAAGACAACATGGTTTTAAGTTCAACACACTTAAGAGAAGTGATACAAGGTGCCTTGAAAAAGGGTTAGAGGGAGAAGGTCGAGATGAAACATCTTTAGGACCTCATTAGTTATTGTCAGTATTTAATTGAAGCTAGAGCTCTTAACCAGAATTATCAACAACTTTACTTAGGCTTCGCTAAAAGTATTAACAAGGAGTAAAAATTTACTTTCCAAATGGTGGTGAGAAAGATGGTGAGGTCTCGATTTGTTTTCTCGGCTTAATAAATCTTATCATCTTCAAACAACTAACAGTTCATTTCACCTTAGGGTCATTTTACAAATTTCACCATAAAAGGAATAATGTTCACTAGAGGAGCTAGGGTTATCATGTTATAAAGTTTACCTACAATGATAGTCTTGCCCTTGATTACTTAAAGAATTTCTTGCTCTCAAGTTGGTGACCCCTACGTTACTTTATTTGAATACAACTTTTAATTTAACTTCCAGAAGTATTAAACAATCCCATGTTAGTTTACTTATGACACTTTATTACTAAGTCATATCAAGGTTTAACTCAAAATTTATTCTCAAGGCAAGGTTGTAGCAACACTCATTTACAAGAACAAAACAAGATTACATCAATTCTTAAAATACTGATACTCCAACAAAGTCACTCAACAACAATAACCAAATTTTCTTATAATTTCAATGATGGTCAAACAATACAAGGTTTCCAAAGTTCAGATGACAAAGTCCACAATACTTTATACTAAGACATTAATCCTCTTTTAAACTTTCCACTGGACGTTAACAATAGTTGAACAACATAAAAAGGTTTCGAGCAAAGGAACTTCTCAACTGAGGTTGATGACAAAGTCTACAAATCTATCCCTCATCTACACGCAAAAATCCATCTATAGCAATTTTCTACAAGAGTCGAGTTCACGAGAACTGAGCAAGATAAGGCTACACAAAACCACCATAACTATTATCTAACAATACCACGAAAAGGAAGCACTTTATTACAAGAATTGGTTCAAACCTCTAAACACTATCAACACATCAAGTTATAATAAAGTCTTCATCATGCCAATCGAAGAAGGAGAAGACCTTGTACTTGATTAGGAGTAAAAACAACGAAAGTATAGCAATCGTATGAGAATGGCCCTTGGCCCTATAAGGAGAAAACAAATAATCTAGCAAAAATAGAAATTCCCATCAAGTAAGTAATTAAACCATAATTACAAGATTAAGATTTGATATATACACCAACCATCTAGAAATTTATCAAAGGTACCAAATGAGTAGACTAAATTAATATATTTCTAAAAGAACAAGAGTTGATCGGCCCAAGAAAGGGAACCACGGGTTTGAAAAATTAACACAAAAAGCCATGTATAATCGAGTTTCAAACCGGAAATCAAATAAAGTATACACACAACATAAGTTTCAGGCGAAAGCAAAGTATATTAGTTTTGACCATTAACTACAAATTTTTCCAATCATCCAAGAAGGGTCAAAGTCTTACAGGGCTAGCAAGAGCAAACACGCGAGAGAAGAAGGTGGTTCCGTCCACACAGAGTATACAATAATGTCATCAACAAATTTTTATAACACTAAAGATTTGCAAACCTCCACTATAATACTAATGTTTGGTTAATTTAAAATAAATTACCCATATCCCAAAACAACCATATTTTAAGATAACCCTTGATAACTAAGTCAACATCACACAAATAGATACAAACATAATTTCTAAGTGACATTATCAAAACAAAACCTTCCGCTATGAATCCATAAGATTATCAAATGAAAGCTGAGTTTTCCCGAAGATTAATCACATTTAAAGAAATTTCCATCACAAACTATTACGGTAATTACATGCATAAAAACCGACCAATATTAATTAATAGCGTTAACATTAAAAGGAGAAAATAATGCAAGTTAGGAAAAATAGAAGAGCGCCATCAGCAATAATTAGAGAGGGGATTAGACCAAACTATTCTAGTGTCAACGAGGTAGTCTTGGATTCGCACAATGAAACCTCCGGCTTAGTTGATCCGAGAAAGCTAGTTATGGTTCAAGTTGATAGGGATGGTCAAGGTACTTCTTGAGGATGGCCTTAAAAGCCTATAAACAAGATGAAAGATAGAATAAGAGTCTAAACACGTGAGACGACAAAACACATTACACACAAACCTTTTCATTTTACCCGTTTTAATACAAAACTCTAAGTAAGCTAGCCCACGCATTGCTCACACAATCCTCTGACCTTTCTTTCTCGATGCCAAAAGGTTATCAAAGGGACTTGCGAAGGGGCTAACAAAAAAACGTCAAAAGACAACTTGGGTGCTAGGGAGGGAGCTTCATAGTTATCGTAACTTACTTCCATAATATCAAAAATACTAGTTGATCAACATAATAACTTGCAACTCAATCGCGAGAAGAATTAATACATAAACAAGCAGAGGCGAAGGTCTATCATTCGAGTAAGAGAAACATAACATTCGAGGGAGAAGGCACACACATCCTTTCGAAGCCAACATAATCGTCAACGATAAAAGCTAAAAACAAGAAGAAACAAGCGAAAGGGAAATCTCCCATCATGACATCCAGTGACATATCAATGCGAAGGAAAAGTGGTTCGATTTCACAATAATTGTAAATATAATAAATAGCGGTAGAAAATTGTAGAAATATCTTGCCTTTTTCTCCGGCTTCAACATGGTTTATGGACTCCACACGGGTCAAGCATAAGAATCCTTTTTGTCTGGAATCCCAAATGCACCTCTTTAAGCATGGTCCACAACCAACAATCATTGCTTTGTCCAAAAGACCACATTTCTTTCAAGTTTTTCCCAAACCATCCGAACACTTTGTTGAGCATCCAGATCAGGGAGTAAAATCCATCTTAAGACATGGTTATGCACCCGTGGACACTACCAGATACAACAAGCAACAATTTTTTTTTTTTTCAAGCATTGGAGAATGACCATGCCTCTGGACTTTGAACAATCCCACTTTGGTATAGGCGTGGAGATGCTATCAAAGTTTGTGGAGTTTGGCTTTACACATGCTCTTTGCATTTGCTTGTAAGTTTATAAAGCCATTTCAACATATCCATAATATAACGAGCCTCAAAGTAGACACAAACACACCCTCTCTCCAAATTAAAGGCACCCATTTGCAATACTATAAAGAGATAATATGGCACAACACCCCCACCCACGTAAGGTGAAAATGAGTTTTACAACATCGATTGTAAGTGGTGAAGAGAAGCAATCTTCACTTCTTCTTATGCTTTCATGTCTAAAGATTCAGAGGTAGCCCTTTTACAACTTTGGAGCAAAAGCATGGCATCTTCCATCATACCCAAATGGTAACATGCCTATCCAAGAATCATGCTTCCATTTCTCTAGTTATTGAAGTCACTTACCAGAATCTGCATATACAATAGCCATCTCCTCTACAAAACCCCGAAGCAATGACTCTCATGAAGAAGGCATTTCAGTTTGCAGCTTGTAGGTGTGATAATTCCACGAAAACCTTTTTGCCCTGCCAAATTAGTGACTCGTTGGAGAAGTTCACATAGTTGCAAAGCCAAAATGTGCTTCAGAATATTTTGATATGAAACGGATCGGCCTCTATGAGGTTCTCTTCCATGAGTTACATCGTACGAAACAAGTAAGATCTCAAAGAGAAATCTTTGTAAATAAATTTCATCGGTCATTGGTAACACTCTTTTGTCACTTAATCGATTTTGATAAAAATATCATGAAGGGGGACCGAATGAGGATGCATTCTATCTTGCAAAAGCAACATAGTTGGACAGACATTTGCTGAATTGGAAGCATCAAAAAAAGGCTTCTACTATATAACATGCCATGCATCTGCTTCTGGCTAACTCCTATATCATTGGTCTCAAAGAGCTTGCAAGGGCAAACATGTCCATCTCGACAAGTCCATGACATGTATATAGTCTCTTACCCCGTGTGATCCTTTGTCTTGTAATTTCTGTTTCCATATCAGCAAAATTCGCTTCTAAGCAAGCGCAACTTGTTGGACAAATGAATCATCGATTGCAGATTCCCTAAGGATCTTCACCAATAGTTCCCACTAGGATGAGCTCCAGTGGGGTTGAAATACCTAAGTAACATAATTTTCCATCGGGATCTTCCCGGTGAGCATCACGGAAAATTTTCAATGAAGAGCTTAGTGCGTCCATAAGGGTTCAAGTGCACATAGGTGGGGAATCTTCCGTGCATGGGATTTCCTTTGGTTGGCCATAAAGCTTGTAGCATAGATGAGAACACCACTTCTTGCAATCATGAGCAACCATAACTTCCAATAGATTTAAGGTGCCAACTATATTATTATTGTAGTAAAGTAAGTGGCCATGGCTACACTCTCTCCCACATTTTCAATCCATTAAAATGAACAACAACATCAAATCTGTGGAAAGTGAGATTGCCGGATATTCTCCACCCTCAATCAGCAACTCTTTTGCGGCCGTCGGAAAAGAATTAACTAGATTGTCTTCAACTACTACACTCTGTACCCACCTAACAACAATAAGAAAAAAGTGTGATCTTCCAATATAACTCTGCACCACCAGTCAAATAGAATACTCTTCTTCTCATCTTCTCTATTCCCACCCATGTTTCTCACTCCTCTAGAGGATTAAATCAGCTTGTGCTCAATACATAGAAAAATGCTCAATACATAGAAACACAAAAGGACAAAGAACAATCTCCATCAATTCCAAAGCTCTCCTTGATTAAAAGATTGTTCAGCATTTCAATGTTTATTGAGCGTGGAAGCCAAGGATGGATATTAATAATGATTACTCCAGAAGACAAACACACTGGAGAATAATGTAGTTTCCATGGGCTCTCTGCCCACGCAACCGGGAAAAACACCTCTCATTACCACACACGCATTAACTATCCAAGGAAATCTCATGCATCTCACTCCAGAGGATAATTACATTCAAACAAGAAATCAAGAAGATTTGGAAATCATGGTGAATAAAAAAGTGCGGCCAAAATGAAGGAGGATTCCACCGACTCCATCTCTCTCATGTAAGCGACGAAAAACATGATGGTCATATAGTTGGCAGGGTAGGGTGGTTGGGAGGTGAACAAATGCATCCACGTGCATTCAAGACCTCCGCTGTCGGCCAAGGTGGTGAAGCACGTGGCGGTAATGGGAGTCGATGCCCTACGGGCATTACATTCTCCTCCCTTAAGAAAACATCGTCCTCGATGCGACATAACACAAGGAAAAGAAATGGTACGCAACAAGGAATAAATAAAGAAGAAAGTACACCCTATGGTTTAAAATTTTAGTCGATCAAAGCACGGCCACAGGGTAGCCTTAGGAACATTTGGTAGAAATTTTAACTTTCAAGGTTCTGTGAAGATTGGCAGTTCTTTCTTGTTCATCATTTCATTAGTCTCTTTCCATTATCATTATTTTAGTTTAATTTCTTTTAAAATTTCATCATTGAAGAGTTTTGGTTTATTCCTTATTGTGGGTGCCCAACATGAACTGCTAACACAACACCCTATCGGTTCACAAGACCCTACAGATTCACAAGCACACAAGTATATACTTCATGATTGTATTACACCACAAAAGGTTACTCAAATACGGAATAGAATAGGCACAGTCCACATAACATAGTACTCATCACACATCAATGACTGACATACAAAATACTCAAACAAAAGAGTACTACAATCCACTAGACATTTCCTCAATTTGTATCGATGAAAAATTCACATAACACCAAACAAATGCTACAGGTACATAGTGTCCACAAGGGAATCAATGACATATCCACAACATCACAACACATATCCATCTGACATGAGTAACACATACATCAAAAGACCACTACCAAACATCACAATAACTCAACATATATCCCCGAACATCAACCATACACACAAATCATATGCCTCCCTCAGACAAATCCCTCGAGTCTCTATGCCTCCCTCAAGTCTCTTATGCCTCCTCAAACTCTTATGCCTCCCTCAAGTCTCTTATGCCTCCCTCAGGAGGCCGGTTGACCCCTATGGTCCAAGACACATAGAGTTCGAACACTCCTAACCCAAGTGACATAATAACGCGTGGTTCAACAACCCGCTAGTTATATGTAACTCCTTGGGGCGTACCCCCATACAATGAAGCGGGTCCATAGGTCCAACCATCCATGGTGCATCCCATGACCCTATTCCACACATCACGACAATAGAACCAGCACAACAATCCAATCAAAGTGCCAAGTGGCAAAGTACAAGCCTTGGGCAAGGTGGTAAAAATTCCAAATTTAAAAGAAGACCCAAAATCAAGCAAAATAAATGGCCAAATAGCCATAGTTAGTATCAAAATCCCCATGTTAGTGCCACAAACCAAGGAAATGCCCAAAATTGTAAAGCATGGCAATCAAGAAAAGCTCACTGGTCCTTACAAAAATAAAGTAAAAGCTCAATTTACGAATAAAATCAACTTATAATAATGTCACATTACGATAAGCTGTGTGGCCTTATCTAGCCACCAAGGGGTACTCAACGAGTTGCTAGCACTCGGAACATCGAGCCTCAGCTCGTAAAATACATATCAATAATACAACTGTCATCACCTCCATCTGAATCATCCCACCACCACTTCGACAAGGCTAAACATAGTCATAGTTGCACTTAGGTTGTGTACATACAACCACATAGGGAGAGAGGAAAGAATCACATGTTATCTACTAAACCGAGTTTTGGCTCAAGTTATTGACCCATGGTACACCATTCCTCACTCTCAACATACACTTCTACCGATTACCCTCAGGGTCGGTTAGCGTAAGGTTCACAACATAACATGTAACTACATTACTAACACAATGGTGGTACATATACAAGGTAGATCACAATCATACATTCACTGAGTGTAACACATCACTTTACCACATTTCTGCACCCAAAGTGCAATCACCATACGATAGGGTTCATACACTCACCGTATGACCCCAAATCACAACATGAAGCATTACATATTTGCACAAATCATACATACGATGAACATAGTACATCTCAACATAACATCCATTGCTACATAACAAGGTGGTACACACATTTCTTCAAAACATGGTAAAAACATCATGATCTGACTCATTTCTTTTAACATCAATCTAGTCATACAACACATTGATACACTTACATATCACAATATGCCACAATGCTCCAACACTATGTCATCCACATTATAATTCTTTTCACACATCACAAACAATAATTCACACGTGAACTCTTCCTAGAATCCACAAGAAGGAGAGAGAATACTCCCATCCCTAACATATCAACATGATCACAAACACACACAAAGTGACATACACATCACGTGCATTCACAATATCACAATTACGACATTAATCACATCACGTTTAAAGCACATTACTCTTCCAATATCTACCACCATCATGCAACATCATCATCATCATGCAGTATCATCATGTAACACCACCACCACCATGTAACATCATCATATAACACCAATCCGGCCCATAGGTTCGAGAGCATGAACCTATGCTCTGATACCAAGTGTAACGACCCAAAAATCCACACCACGAACAACACGGTGAAATACGAGGATAAATTTTTTTTGACTTGCTTGACACATAACATGATGCAACATGTCGTCACTAAGGATACAACTAACACTGTGAAACAACTTGATACAAGGATGGCCATAAAGGCGGCACGGAAAGCGTTCACACCTATCAAGGATAATACACTTTTTTCTTTTGACAAGACAACATAGAAGTCCAATCCACGAGAACACACTTACGGTTAGGGCCATCCCACAATGAGATATTCTTGAGGGTTATTTATTTTAAAAGGACATCTTGCAATTCTTAGCTTACGTTTTCAAGGAGGCTCAAGATATGATTCATACAATTCATCTTACCAAGCTAAGTTTATTCTTTTGACACGAGTAATTATCTTTAAATCTTCTCTATTATGACCTTTATTTGCTTAATTCGTTTATCAAGAAAAAGAGTATTTAAATTCCACAAGGCCATCTTCTCACCACTAACGCTACTAAGATTCATTCTTGCCCACAAGAAAACATGGTTTTAAGTTCAACACACTTAAGAGAAGAGATCAAGGTGCCTTGGAAAAGGGTTAGAGGGAAAGGTCGAGATGAAACATCTTTAGGACCTCATTAGTTATTGCAGGTATTTAATTGAAGCTAGGGCTCTTAACCGAATTATCAACAACTTTACTTAGGCTTATTTAAAAGTATTAACAAGGAGTAAAAATTTACTTTCCAAATGGCGGTGAGAAAGATGGTGAGGTCTCCAATTTGTTTTCTCTGGCTTATTAAATCTTATCATCTTCAAACAACTAACAGTTCATTTCACCTTAGGGTCATTTTACAAATTTCACCATAAAAGGAATAATGTTCACTAGAGGAGCTAGGGTTATCATGTTATAAAGTTTACCTGCAATGATAGTCTTGCCCTTGATTACTTAAAGAATTTCTTGCTCTCAAGTTGGTGACCCCTACGTTACTTTATTTGAATACAACTTTTAATTTAACTTCCAGAAGTATTAAACAATCCCATGTTAGTTTACTTATGACACTTTATTACTAAGTCATATCAAGGTTTAACTCAAAATTTATTCTCAAGGCAAGGTTGTAGCAACACTCATTTACAAGAACAAAACAAGATTACATCAATTCTTAAAATACTGATACTCCAACAAAGTCACTCAACAACAATAACCAAATTTTCTTATAATTTCAATGATGGTCAAACAATACAAGGTTTCCAGTTCGGATGACAAAGTCCACAATACTTTATACTAAGACATTAATCCTCTTTTAAACTTTCCACTGGACGTTAACAATAGTTGAACAACATAAAAAGGTTTCGAGCAAAGGAACTTCTCAACTGAGGTTGATGACAAAAGTCTACAAATCTATCCCTCATCTACACGTAAAATCCATCTGCAGCAAATTTTCTACAAGAGTCAGTTCACGAGAACTGAGCAAGATAAGGCTACACAAAACCACCATAACTATTATCTAACAATACCACGAAAAGGAAGCACTTTATTACAAGAATTGGTTCAAACCTCTAAACACTATCAACACATCAAGTTATAATAAAGTCTTCATCATGCCAATCAAAGAAGGAGAAGACCTTGTACTTCAGTTAGGAGTAAAAGCAACGAAAGTATAACAATCGTAAGAGAATGGCCCTTGGCCCTATAAGGAGAAAACAAATAATCTAGCAAAAAAATAGAATTCCCATCAAGTAAGTAATTAAACCATAATTACAAGATTAAGATTTGATATATACACCAACCATCTAGAAATTTATCAAAGGTACCAAACGCATAGACTAAATTAATATATTTCTAAAAGAACAAGAGTTGATCGGCCCAAGAAAGGGGAACCACGGGTTTCAAAAATTAACACAAAAAGCCATGTATAATCGAGTTTCAAACCGGAAATCAAATAAAGTATACACACAACATAAGTTTCGAGGCGAAAGCAAAGTATATTAGTTTTGACCATTAACTACAAAGATTTTCCAATCATCCAAGAAGGGTCAAAGTCTTACAGGCTAGTAGCAAACACGCGAGAGAAGAAGGGGGTTCCATCCAACAAGAGTATACAATAATGTCATCAACAAATTTTTATAACACTAAAGATTTGCAAACCTCCACTACAATACTAATGTTTGGTTAATTTAAAATAAATTACCCATATCCCAAAACAACCATATTTTACGGCAACCCTTGGTAACACAGTCAACCGTCGCACAAATAGATACAAACATAATTTCTAAGTGACATTATCAAAACAAAACCTTCCGCTATGAATCCATAAGATTATCAAATGAAAGCTGAGTTTTTCCCGAAGATTAATCACATTTAAGGAAATTTCCATCACAAACTATTACGGTAATTACGTGCATAAAAACCGACCAATATTAATTAATAGCGTTAACATTAAAAGGAGAAAATAATGCAAGTTAGGAAAAATAGAAGAGCGCCATCATCAATAATTTTGAGAGGGGGATTAGACCAAACTATTCTAGTGTCAACGGCCAGTCTTTGGATTCGCACAATGAAACCTCCAACTTAGTTGATCCGAAAAGCTAGTTATGGTTCAAGTTGATAGGGATGGTCAAGGTACTTCTTGAGGATGGCCTTAAAAGCCTAGAAACAAGATGAAAGATAGTATAAGAGTCTAAACACGCGAGACGGAAAAACACATTGCACACAAACCTTTTCATTCTACCAGTTTTAATACCAAAACTCTAAGCTGGCTAGCCCACGCATTGCTCACACAATCCTACAACCTTTCTTTCTCGATGCCAAAAGGTTATCAAAGGGACTTGTGAAGGGCTAACAAAAAACGTCAAAAGACAACTTGGGTGCTAGGGAGGAGCTTCATAGTTATCGTAACTTACTTCCATAATATCGAAAATACTAGTTGATCAACATAATAACTTGCAACTCAATCGCAGAGAAGAATTAATACATAAACAAACAGATGAAGGTCTATCATTCGAGTAAGAGAAACATAACATTCAGAGGAGAAGGCACACGCATCCTTTCGACCAACATACTTATCAGCGATAAAAGCTAAAACAAGAAGAAACAAGTAAAGGAAATCTCCCATCATGACATCAACTGACAAATCAATGCAGGAAAAGTGGTTCGATTTCATGAATAATTGTAAATATAATAAATAGCAGTAGAAAGGTGTAGAAATATCTTGCCTTTTTCTCCAGAGTCTTGCCTATCTTCTTCTCCCCACAAAGCTCCACACTGAAAGAATATGGATTGACGGGAAGCCTCAAATACAATTTCTTGTTCGAGTTCTTGGGTCACCCAACTGCCTTGATGGTAAAAGTGCCAATTTCTTCCTCAAGTTTTGCACAAACACAACTTTGGCATTTCCATCCCTAAAATCGAATCCATCCTTAGGGCAGTAAGGCACCCAGGTTGCTACCATAATTGGCACAAAAAATACGTGGCAAAATATTGGATTCCATTGCTCAAACATACTTTGTATAGGGAATTCCTTTATCAATGGCCCTACGGATTTTGACCTTTAACCCCATGCTGGTTCTAGGCTTTGCTTGACATGGAGTCTATCAAAATCATTTCAAATTTCCATACTATGCGAAATCTGTGATGAGACCACGAAACACACCCTCTCCATAAAGGCACCCGTATTGAAATACTATCAATTATAATGGCGCAACACCAGCCACCCACGGAGGTGAAAACTTTGCGATTGTTACAACATCAGCACTTCCAAAGTACATATTTCTAGAGATCCATGCTTCTTATGCGGCTGAGGCCTTGAAAGCTTCAAGAGGCAGCCCTTTTACCACTTTGGAGCAAAAGACATGGCATGATTCCATCATCCCAATAGCAGCATACATGCCTGGCTCCGAATCGGCTTCCATTCCACACCGTAACCTGATATACAATACCTTCTCCTTCTATTAAGCATTGAACAAGATCGGTATTCTCTCATGAAGCGGCATTCAGGATGAACTGCTTGTAGGTGTGAGAATTCCACAGAAACCTTTATGCCACCAACTAGTGATTCGTGGAGAAGCTCACATAGTTGCAAAGAAAATATGTGCTTGAGGGAATATTTTGATATGAAATAGATCCAGCCTCTATGAGGTTGTCTTCCATGAGTTACATCGTACAACAAGTAAGATCTCAAAGAGAATCTTTGTAAATAAATTTCATCGGTCTCCTTTGTAACACTTTACACTCACTTAATCGATTTTGATAAAAATCGATTAGATAACAACATAGTTGGACAAGCTGCTTTTGTTGGAGGTGCTCAAAAAGGCTTTACTTAAATATAACGTGCCTCGTCGGCTCGCTATTTATCGCAGTTGTGCATGTGGCCGTCTTTGTGGATCCCCACCGTAACACACCCCGCAACACCCAATGAAAGTGGAGGTAACACGCCGCTCCCCCCACCTGAAGCTCCATCTACAACCACCAAATCAAACCCAGCATTCACGCAAACTACAACCTTGCAAGGGGCCGAAAAGCGGCTCGAGAAAGAAAAAGGCCCATACGAAGAGGGGAAGAAAGCAAAAGAAAGAACAAGGTTCGTGGAAGCAGAAACAGAACAAAACAGAAAAGGACAAGAAGCACTCAAACACGTTTCCTCCTTCCAACGCCTGCAGACTCAAGAAAAAAATGTGCCTAACACCCCACCTTTACGCATTGAAGAGAATCCAAACAGAGATCATGGCGAAGGAAGTCAAGACTCCACCGACTCCCATCAAGCCTCACGCCAAACAGGTTCTGTAGAGGTTTATCAATGGCAGATCATCTCCAAAACTTTTTGGGGTATTTTAATCTATTCGTAGATATTTCCTTTTCGATCATCGTATGTAATTTAGTGGTTAAGAAGCTTCCCATATTTTCTCCAATGCCACTTATCATGTCTTGGGTGAAAATAATTCAAAACGCCATAATTACTCCCATACTTAGATAATTAATGATCTTCATATCGATGATTATTTTCTAACTTTAATTTTAAGATAAAATACTGCCTAACAGCAGTTATAATTCCTTCCCTATTTATTACCTATCATTGGGTTGAAGCATTTCATACATGTTATATAAATTACATTTTTCCACAAACTCCAATGTTTATCTCAATCTCTGTAATGAATGTGAATTCAACATTGAGAAATCATCAAAAACTGACAGTACCATTTCCCTTCCAATAAAATCCCCTGGAAATTATAGTATGTCGTGGGATCAGGCTGAGAAGATTATTCCATACTTTACTCGCTAAGGCTCTTTGATTACAATTTCTAAATTGTTAATTAGGTTCTAATTTACTATTACATTTCCATACATATAATTTATTTTTTTGGCTAGGTCCCTTCTCATGATTCTTACAAAACTTCAAATGAATTTGATATATATTTTTTGGCCTAGCCCATATCATGGAAAGGAAATTCATTGTGCCACTTGGGAAAAATTATCGCTCTATGCAAATAATAAAGGGATATAATATTGTTATATTTTGGCTTTTAGGAAACTACCATATTTTCAGTAAATGCATAGTTCTACGCCATTAATGGTCAAGAGAAATGCAATATTATTTTGTGAAAATAAATTTGCGTATGGTTAACTCTCAATGTTATAAGATCTAAAAAGGTGTTGACTTTCTTAAACATATTTTTTTATAAAATCTTCAGTTGAAAGTGGTTGGCTTATTTTCTAAGCACAGTTATTTGTGAATAATTGGCACAATAAAGTTGGCTGATACGCATAAGAAATGAGTTTAGAACTAAAGCTCTCCACTAGTTATTATTCTATGTACTAGTCACTAATCATTGCATACACCTAATATTAAATTTTTTCATCTTTTAAACCTATTAGCAATAATTCTTTCTTTATGTGTACATAAGGGTAATCGATGCATCTATTTCCTAAACCCGTGGCTAAAGGGGCCTTTCGAGAATGTGGAATGATTAATTTGTTAAACCATTATGATTAGAGATAAGGTACATGTAGTGAGAGATTATCACTATTTGGTCTCGGCCTCTGCTTATCTCCTTCCACTAGGTATCCTTTTCCTCATAGGTATATAATGCATATCATATTCAAGACTTCTGCATGCATTCTACCATTTCTGCACCTTCTTCATCCACATTCATGACCCCACACATATACGTTTTTACATTATATTTATTACATTACTTTATTTTTACATCTTTGGTCGGCTACTACTTAATGGGTGATTTTTCCGGGTGATATGTTTTATCATGCCCGACACCATCGCATGTAGGTGATAGCATCTCTCACATATACCTCGACCAACATTCGGACACTATAAAAAATAGAAACCCAGACACTCAATCCACTAATCTTTCTCTACTCTTTGTTCCATCTTCACATCTTCCTCACTATCTTTTGGTTCATGTTGAATTTTTATTTGAAAAGCGATTAGATACTCCTTCATCTTAGATGATTACTTCTGCATTATCAAGTCAATATGTAATGATTCTAGAAAAGTAATGGTCTTCACCTACTCCACCCAATAGTGAATCTCTCTCTCTCTCGTGGTTATGGCTTCTTGGGGAGATAGATGTATCGAAGGACCACTCTACAAGCATAGGTGTGAGTGACATAAACCATATTTTTAAGTTTTCATACATTATTTCAATTCCTCTTCATCATCATGATATGTTAGTTTAGTATCAGTACATGGTCGATGTTATCTAAATTTGTACACTCTTTTCCTCTAAATATCATCTCCTCAGCTTACTTTGATTTCATTTATCGCATGCTTCTTTATTTTACTTCATGATCCATACCTTCTCCACACCCAACCAATGATATCTCAAGAGGGATCCTTCCTCTGGTATCAAACACAAGCATTGGAAAATCTTAGGTTGAAATAGTGTAAGGGTTATTTTTCTCTAGTATATGTGACTCATCAATCAAATAACCTGGGGCTGAATGATAGACAAGAGTGCATATTTGCTGATAAATATATTATCTCGCATACACTCTAAAGTGAAATCAAAGTGATTCGTGTAGATATTTTGATTGGAGAACAACTTTGTCAGAAAGTACCCATATAATATTGTAACTTCATCTCAAAAATCTTCTACAATGAACAAAACCCTGATAACATTTTTTCATTGCATATCATCACCCAAAGGTGTTTCTATGACATGTGTTTTTGTGACACGCTTAGCCCTCCTTGTGTAGACTCCTTTTATATGTCCGATCCTATTTTGTTTTTGTCTATTCACTTCGTATGCCATCAACTCCCTGCTCAAGATTCACAAGTAGGGCCGATCCTTCTTTCTTTCCCTTTACTGTGTCCTCATCCCACAATCACCCGGTAAAGCAGTGCAAAATTCTACAAGGCCGATACTTTCTAAAGTGCATATTTCTGTAGAGCCTCTGTTTTTATCTTCCAAGTTATAAGGGACGTCTACCCCGTGAGGATATTTTTGGCATAACTAAACCCACTCTATACACTTCTCTCGTGAGATATTTCGGATTTTCCTACATATCCCAATACTCCTAAGTAATCTATCTCTCTTATCCTAAAATCACTAATCTTCCTAATGAACATCATATCTCGGGATCGAAACTACGTCATTCCAAACCATTCCCTCTAATATAATCGTAGAAGATTCCTCGCAAAGATAACTTGTAATGCATGTTGAAATCAATAATATAGATCACACATCCATAATTAAAAATATCAACAATATGAATATTATACCCCTTTCTAAATTGCTTAGGTTTTCAAAATATATCTACCAACTTCCAATGGAAATGACCATCCACTCGTCTTAACTAAGGATCATGCATAACATAACCGTACTCCTCCCTGCCATAGTGACTCGATCACAATAAATATCCCCAAACCAATAATTAATACAAATAATCGACTGGAACAATGACTTAAAAAAAAGGTCATTCCTACTTCACCGATACTAACATGGTAAAATATAACTCGCTAGTTCTGCCTATGGCCTTATCCCAAGCTACCAATCATAGTTAACATGCTCGAAATGAAAAACTAAATTATGCAGATAACATCTATAATTTTAAAGGTGACAAGATTTCCTTTTATTCCCTCCATTATTGGATGCACACAAGACCTATATCCTCTTCCACCGAATTTAAAGTAAATTCATTATCAAATGATAAAATGAGCCTTGTAGCTCATCATAGCTACCATGTGACTTAGGGAACATAATGTCCTATGATATCCTTATGATGGTTCTATGGTTCTATCCCTATATCTCAAGATATCCTCATACAGTAAAGCTATTTATAAGAAATTTGGATTCAAAAAAGGACATGTGCAACTCAAGTAAGCTTCTATAAGCAAATACTTGTTTACGGGATCACTAGAATCAGAGTAACAAATTCCTACCTCCTGTGATCGATAACATGTAGAAGGATTAGTTAAATCTACCATCTTGGGAAGTTTCATAAATAAGACTTCGCAAATATACTATATAAATGTCTATGGTATTTTTTAAAATGGGCTCATGAATCTACCCAAGGCTTCATTAAGAAATTGGAAAATTGCACTTTAGAAACACAGCTAACAAATATCTCTTGAGCAATCAAAGCTTATATCGTTGATATCGTCTCTCTTACATTTCCTTCATTTCATATTTTTACTCCAAGTTCCCATTCTAGTGTCAGGTCTTCAAAAAATGGCATTTTTGAAGAAGCCTCTTCTTCCTCCACACAGTACAATACCTATTTATATAAAGTGAGTCATTTCTATCCTTCATCCCCTAAGATAGGTACACGGGTTGGTTGGCGTAATGTGTTTAGGAGCTTCTTCTCGAGAGGATTGGGTGTTCAAATCCAACGGCTCCTACTCACTTTTCCACTGATACATTTTAAATATGATTTAATATTCAAATGGACTCCATTGGAAATGGGATTCAACCTTCACAGTAGGCCTTAGCATTGGAAATGGGATTAACTACTTTAGTGGCATATCACCCTTTATTCTCACTAAGGTTTGGCTTAGGACCTTAAAAGGTACCCCTACTACCACTTCACCTCCTTCCATGTGGTAGCTTCCGATCGCTTATCCATCGTATAAGATTCTTATGATGGGTAATTCTAACCATTAATACATAGTTGTTATAATAAAACCCACCCCGCTTAATGTGGCATGGAAATTGATTTGTAAGGGACTAGATACCAAGATAATAAAATTTCACTCGAATCTCATATATCATGTGGTATAGAAATAATTAACTGTAATCCATACCACATGTAATCCACTGTCATCTCCCGATAGGAAAATCGAGTGATTACTTCGATAGTTCACAAGATCCACGTGTGTAGTGTGATTGGTCCAATATTCCACCACCTTGACCTAGAGTTGACTTCAAACTTTCAGAAGTGACCATCATCTAGAGGTAAACTTTGATCAAAGGGACATATCAAGAGCTTCGATACAAGATGGATTATTAAATCAAGATGGAAATATCTGAAGATGATCTTCCGATTCTTCTTCCACTCAAATGGTTTTGGGAAGTAGGAACATTACATTTTAAGATCCTGAGGTGTGCCATTTAACTCATTAGATCTTAGTTAAATTGTGCACATATCGAAAATAAATCCTTATATAACTTGCTACCAATTTAATAAGATTTTGTAAAACCAATGTTTCTTACCAATTTTTGAAAATCAAAGCTTGTATCTTATCCCCAAAAAACAAATAAAATAAACCAAAATTAAAAAAACTAAATAAAAAATAATAGAGTAATTTCTCAAGGTTAGACTATTGTCGTTATATATTAATTCCTTCACTTTAATCATAGCTTTGACTCATTACAGCTTCAAAGATGTGTGCAAAGGTATGAGTGCAGGTATTTTCATGCCACTCAGACAACAAGCGATTACTAATTATTGTTAATTAAAATAACCTCTACAACTCCAAAAACAAGGAGCACTCTAAATTAAATCAGTGCTTTAATTGTACAATCCGCATGTTGTGCTGTACATAAAACAAACTACTTTTTGTTTTATTAAATCTATTTCCCAAACAATAGGACTCCAACTAAAGGCTACGTCCATGATAAACTAGAAAGATAAAATTAGCTTTCCAAAAAGCTACATGATTAATTATATGTTGCTGCATGATTTCTTAAACTTATATACACACACAGGACAAATACGTAATTTTATTATTACAAATCACTCACTTAGGTGATATTTTTTATCATGAGTCCGAAATACTAAATTCCTAACAAATCCTTTGGATATTTTTTCTATAGAGGATAAGGATTTATTTAAGCATGTAATACATGAATTCTCAAAATAGGATCTGACTTTTTTTCTAAGTTCAGAAGGTAAGTCTAAATATTGGATGACATGATCATACCACTTATCATATAGCTAATTTGAAGTCTGGAATCAACCTGCCATACATACTATAATTATTGGGTTGGTAAAGAAATTTGTAATCAATTGGATGAGGCCTCTGTCAAGACTAAGTTTACTTCATCTTGATTTGTAGGAGCATACTCCAGAGATTTTTCATCCATTTACCTTTTCTTTCTCTTGACTTGAGTTTGTAATTAAGAAGCATAAGATTCGCTATTTTTGATCAGAACATCTGTTGTAAGAATTTTTATAAAGAATGTGATTCCTAAATATTTTAATAGCTTTCATGAATGTGATGTGTTTATTTTTCCAACATGGGATACTTCATTTCTACATAGATGAATGAAATGATGGAGTTCACTCTTCATCTAACACCTTTTTATTGGTACAACTCCACTGTGATGCTCATTAGTAACAAAATACAAATAGAATTCCTTTGTAAAAGATTAGGACTATTTTAATGATCAAGGGGCCTGATCAATAGAATGGGACATCTTTGATATGGGGATCATGCTTTCTTGGATTTGGAAGTCCATTCCACTTTTCGTACCTTAGGTCATCATGACATTCAAAAGATTATTACTATTTTTCAAATCCAAAGATTTAACAAGCTCACCTACCATCAAATTAATTTTATCGAAGATCCCTCTTTGATCATGTCTTACTATTAGATAATTGATTGAAAGTGAAGGATCATTAAAAGTTGAATATATAGGATGAGAATGAACTATTTCCTATAATATTGTCCTTCTTAATAGTAAATACATAGTATTACGATGGGTCCCAAGTGAATGTATAGTACACATTTTTCACGTATTTTCTACTAAATGATTAGGTTATATCCACTTTATTTTTTAGACAACATAGTTAATATCATCATGCATCATAAACCATTAACTTAATTATCATTGGGCAAAAACTTGATAGGCCCATTAGAATTCATAAATTGGATATTTATGAGGCCAAATGGCATCCACTCTATTACCTAAATGTTCCCCATACTTTTTTTCAGATAGGGAACAATTTATCTTTTAAATGTAACTTATTGATCACAACTATGAAATCCAACTACAAGGCAGCCTCCATTAGCATGATCAAAAGCAATTTTACTTTCAAGGGATGAAACCATGGGTGGTTGCCTTATGTTCCCATGACCTGAGGATCTTTTGGAGACTTCCTGAGATGTTTCAATAAAAAAAAATTTACGATTTGTTTATGTCGCTATGCATTGTCCCATAAAATAAACACCATTCATTAGCAGGACTCCTAAACTTTGAGGATGAAAATGGGTGACTGTAAAACTGGGTAGTTAAGTTCTAGATTAAAGCATTTTTTGATTACTTCTCCTTGAATGAAGTTCAAGCTATCACAACTTTTGACTTCTAAATGAGGGTTCGAATTTGTATTTTACTTAAAAATTACGGTCTTATCTAAATGGAATAGTGTTTGTTATGATATTCTAAATCAAATAATTTCACCTATAGGACCAAGCGAATTTAGGTTGGGTGCATTAAAGCCTCTATGATAAATTGGAGAAACTTCTCGAGAGATTTTCGATGAAATAGCTTGAATCTTAGAAAAGGCTTTCTCTTGCACTGGAATATTGTTTCCTCCTAGGGAGAATTCTAGTGGTCTTTGTCTGAAATTTTCCGCCAAGGGACTCATGTTAATCTTGCGGATACTTCATCTGGCTCCACAATCGATTTTCTTCTGAAAGTGTCAGATATTAATGGACATAAATTATGCTCATTTGTAAAATATTACACAACTTAGTGTTAATGGATGCATTTTCATGACTTATTGAAAAATTGATCGAAGTATCTATTAGATGATCGGGCCTTCCAAATGTAGAAACATGTGAAAATATGCATGGAAAAAATTTCCCATTAGTCTGTCTTTAATTTAATAATGGGCCCTTAAACTGAATCTATAGAGGCATATTGGGATGTGTACCTTAGAAAAAGATGGGAAAAATTTTTATCCATTAATGACCACAACATGGCTAACGATGGTCTCCTCTCCTTGTCCATGTCACTGATTTTCCACTTACCCAGACACCCCCAGGTTCATGCTCTTAAGTTACATATAAATGTCCAAGGCTCTGCACACTCTTAAAGAATATTTTTTGGGCATTCTAAATTCAGAGCTTTCTCATTTACTTTCAAGCTAAATCAAGTTTCAGGGTCTTGATCTATGGATTATCAAGAAGTTCTTGATTTCTAAATGTAAGATGCAGATCACAAATGATGTTGTCTCTCTTAGGCCTTAGAAAGGACATTAGGAAATGATAAATCATGTGAGATATCATTGACTACGAAATTAAATTACTCCTTCAATTCGAAAGGTTCCAGCTACTCATTGGTGAATGCTAGCAATAGTTTAGTGGCCTTGATTATCCAATGGTCCTATATAATGTTACAATAAATATTTAAATAAAGATTACATCATAACATAAGTAAATAAAGAAATACTTACAGAAATAAATAACACATGTGACACAATATTTATAGTGGAAAACCCCAATAGGGTAAAAACCACTTTGAAAATAACCTTTTACTTCAGAGAACTTATTTTACATCCAATAAGATCACCTCCTCCTTTAAAACCCTATTTACCAAGGGTAAAACCAAATCACTTGATTTGCACACCTTTGATATATTTCCCAAATATATCAAATGAGGACCTAAAGTCCTTTTTATATAAGGTGATCGGGTATGTCTCCCACCCACCTTTTCAACCTAAAATGGTTGACACATACACCTAGGTTTATAATATTTAATATTAGAAATATAATCATTTCATGATATTAAATATTTAACCTAAAGTATATACCTAGGTTAGCATATTTAATAATAGAAATATAAATATTTCATATTATTAAATATTAACCTATATATTAGTGATGGACCCATATACATTAAGGGTTGGCCAGACCACTTAATCATTATGTTCCAACACTCCCCTTAATGTTAAGTGGGATAACATAACATATGCCAATAGATTACCTTCCCATGGTACACTACAGGATTTACAATCCTTAAACCATAAAGGTTTTAGGCTAGCATATCGGTTGAAGGAATTATAACACCTTCATCATACTCAATTTACCTTTTGGTACAAAAGGA
Source organism: Taxus wallichiana var. yunnanensis (assembly GCA_018340775.1). NCBI lineage: Eukaryota > Viridiplantae > Streptophyta > Pinopsida > Cupressales > Taxaceae > Taxus > Taxus wallichiana. The sequence continues at coordinate 85,776,214 of CM031233.1, read as the reverse complement.
TTTGGAATCCCAAAGATCATCCCATGATCAATGGCTAAGTATGATTTGTGAGTTTTACATGTTCTCACAGGTTCTCATAAAAGGTTATTGAACCCAAGCATATAGAGCCTTTTACAACCAAGGACCTCCTTAACAATATGCTTGTACTGGATGTTTACCAGTAAACTCAATAACACTAAAGAGTTTACTGAAGACCACCTTTAAGATCTTTCTACACTTCTTTCTAAAAAGAAGCCGAGGAGGTATACATGCCCAAGGTCTTTTTACACTTTCCCAAGGTCTTTTTACACTTTCCCAAAGGTCTTTTACAAATGCCCAAAGGTATTTTTACAAAAAAACAAGTTCCATTAGGAGGTGACATTGTCATGCACACTCCCCCTCAATGGAAACTCCGACAATCCAAGCTTTTCATGAAAGTGACAAAACTTTGCAGCACTCAGGACTTTGTGAAGATGTCAACAACCTACTCTTCAATCAACATGAACTTGAGATTTATGTCATCACTTAGCACCTTCTCACGGGTGAAGCGTATATGTATCTCAATGTGCTTCATCCTCTAATGTTGAACCGATTCTTAATCAAGAGTAATACAACTCTGGCCACCACATAGAAGAGGAATACTTCCTTTAACTTCCATGTGTATCTCTACCAACAACCATGTACAGTAGCCACATGGCTTCTTTACTTCTTCCATTGTACTTCTCTACCTCAATAGAAGAAATGGAGACTGTTGATTACATTTTTGTTCCAAGTAATGGTTCCTACACCAAAAAACTTGAACACATATCCAATATATTTTATAACACAACATCAATATGGTTAGAATCACAAAATCCATATAAGATAGCATTTTCATTCTTAGTATAATGCAACCCATAATTGATTGTTCCTTTAATATATCTAAAAATTCTTTTTGCAAGATTCCAATGATCTCTAAAAAAGGTTCCTGCATAAACCTTGAAGTAATTCCTACTTGTATAGGAAATATCTGATCTAGTTATAGTTAGATAAATCAAACTATCAACTAACAACATATATAAAATAGGATCAACCTTTTTCATATGCAGATTTAGGGTCAATATTTATTCCAACTTCCATTGAAGTAGAAAATGGTTTACAATCAATCATAAGAAACTTTTTCAATACAATGGTTGCATATTGTGTTTTGAAAAATAACAATAGAATGAAATACAATCATACAAAGAACATGATGTGAGAGACCTAACTCATTCATTTCAAAGTACTTGCTTTTCATTTCTCTTTAATCCTATGAATTAAATCAGAATTGTCACCAATCATAAGAAATCATCAACATATATACATATAATGATAATATGTGAGCCTTATTGCTTAATGAATATATCATTGTTAGAAGAACAATTAACAAAACCTAACAGTTTAAAGAAGGAAACAATTTTCACATACCAAGCTCTAAGAGCTTGTTTTAAACCATACAAGGATTTCTCAACTTACAAACATAGTTTTCTTTACCAGTTTCTTCAAATCCTTTAGGTTGAAACATGTAAAGTTCTTCTTTTAAATCACAATTCAAAAAAATATTTTTCTTATCCATTTGGTGGATTTCCCACCCAAATTGAGTGGCAATTACAAATAAGGCCCTAACAATACTCATTTTAGCTACAGGGGAAAATGTCTCAACATAATCAATACCAGGTTTCTGATTGAAACCTCTAACAACAAGTCTAGCTTTATGTTTGTTAATACTACCATCAACATTATACTTTACTTTGTATATCCACCTAGACCCTATAATACTTCACGGCTCAAGTTCATACAAGGTAATTAATGCATGGTACATATGATGGCTTCTGGTCATTTTCCTAAGGTTAATAGGATTTGAACTTTCTAACATAGATTGAGCCCAATTTAATTTCTTATCTAGGAAGATAAGAGTTTTAGAAACATCTATAACATCAAAACATCATCATGACCATTTACTAAATCAGAATCAAAACCATCATTTAGAAGCATTTAATGAAGTAACTTCAAGAGAAGAAGACAACACATGTAAACCTTTCACTAGATTATATCTATACATTTCATATAAGCTTCGATAATTAACATGTCCTAACCTTTCATGCCATAGTTTTGAATTATTCAAACTCTGAGATATAAAACAAGATGCAAAAGAGAAATCATCAAAAATATATAACATTTCTTTGAATTCCTTCAACTATTATACTCTCATTACTATCCTTGATATACCAAGTATCCTTCATGCATGGATTCTAGTTGTGTCCATACCTCTTTCGATGTTCGATATTACCAATGTGTAGAAGGTACTCATTGTTCACATTGCACAAAATCATAAAGAGCCTCTTACATTCATTGCAAGAATGCATTCATGTTATCTACATAGTTTTTGACGACCGGTGGGAGCAACCTCAGATCCAAAAACAATCATCCAGAGTTTCCTCACCATAAATTTTGTTTTGACCCAAATGTTGTAGTTGGTTTCATTCAGATCTAGGTTTTGTCAAGATAGAAATAGTTGATGCCATTGTTTTCCTAAACCTATAAAACACACCCCATTATAATATACAATGTACCACAGAGTTAGATACATATTTATCGATAATAAAAAAACACTTTTAATAGAATCATATCTAAATTTTATAGATCTAAAGAAACTATTTGATCATAACTAATTATGTCATTACAATGCATTATAATTAACCTCCCATGATCAAAATAATAACCCGCAATATAAAGGGCTCTACCTTATACCCCATATTTATATAAAAAAAAATATTTCACCATATAGAAGTGAAGAAGAGACCCTAAGAATGCATAACAACTTCAAATTTCTGAAAAAAATTAATGTAGACAAAGATCCAACCAACTTAAATTTGACGTCTAAATGACCGTCATAATGGCTTATTTTTGGTCTATCGTGATGGTCATTTGACCATCAATTTTAACACAATGAAAGTTTCCTAGAACCTACGAGCTTAAATTTGACGTCTAAATGACCATCATATTGTCTTATGTTTGGTCTACTATGACGGTCATTTGACCATCAAATTTAATGAAGCCAAAACTTGTTGTGTATTTCCAGAATGTGAAATTCTATAATTTCTTCTTCTGTATAATATTAGGGAGGTTATATTTTAATACATTATAATAGCCTATTATAATTTATAATATAAAAATATATACACTTTTAAAAAAAAGGTATATAGTTTATAGAATGTAAATAAAAAACAACATATAGTTCATAAAAATTATAAACTATAGTATATTTTTTTAAAAAAAACACAATGACCAAATAAAAACATCGGCCACTTGGTATGTAATTATTATTTTAGGTTTTTATAAACATAAACTATGCCAAGGCGGCCCACATTAATATGGCATGATAATTTGGAAACATAAGTTAGGATATTAGTTTTTTTTTTTTTTAAAAATTAAACATGCCATACTTACCAATGCCACGTGAAAAACCTAAGAAAATGCCATATGATTTAAAAACTACTTAGGTTTTAAGTTTAATTTTTTTATATCTCACTTAGAAAAAAGAATGGGGCCGCTTTAGAGTTGAAGTAGTTTTTACGGTTTAGGTGTCCATTTTTTTTTTTTTTTTAATGAACAAGTATAGGATTAAACTTAGTAATATTGATTACTAAGGCCACCAACCTTCAACTACCCACCATTCACCACGTCGGGCATTAAGATTAAAACAATGTTTTATAGTTTAGGTATGTTCAAAACATTTTTTTACGAGCCCATACGAATGGGGTAGTTATAAACTATAGTATAAGAACTATATAAAATATATAGTTTTCAAATTATATAAATTTTAATACGATGTTTATATAAGTTATTATATAAACCTTATTCTATATATTTTTAATTTAAAAAATATAGTTATAGATTAACTATAAACTATAAACTTTTTTTCAATCAAATTCTTTTAGAGGGGTCCAAAGAACACATGTATGAATTTACCTTCCGAAATATTTAACCTACAAACATTTGAAATTATAGAAAACATGAAAATTATTTCATATAGTAATAAATCCTTTCCTTTTCTATATGTGATTTTCACACAGGTAAATATTTGAAGCCCCTTTCACTGTGCACACATCAATCTCCAAACAAACATTAATTCCATATAATTTACAAAATGTAAATGAAAGTAAGAATCATATCATATTACATCTCCCCCAAAAAAAAGGGATTTAAAATTGAAAAACCCTAAAAATTTTACCGAGAGTTTAATTGCACAAATGTAGTGCCAAAATAAATTGGGAAAAAAGAAGGGGACCAGATACTTTTAAATACCCTTTTCAAAGTTGGTTGAAAAAACTCATACAAATTAAATAAATAAAATACAAAACATTTGATCTTAATTTATTTAATTTACCTCTTTGCTATTACCATGTTAGAATTTGAGGATTCTAATAAATACATGGATTTAATCAACTTACATATTATATAATGTTACAATAAATATTTAAATAAAGATTACATCATAACATAAGTAAATAAAGAAATACTTACAGAAATAAATAACACATGTGACACAATATTTATAGTGGAAAACCCCAATAGGGTAAAAACCACTTTGAAAATAACCTTTTACTTCAGAGAACTTATTTTACATCCAATAAGATCACCTCCTCCTTTGAAACCCTATTTACCAAGGGTAAAACCAAATCACTTGATTTACACACCTTTGATATATTTCCCGAATATATCAAATGAGGACCTAAAGTCCTTTTTATATAAGGTGATCGGGTATGTCTCCCGACCCACCTTTTCAACCTAAAATGGTTGACACATACACCTAGGTTTATAATATTTAATATTAGAAATATAATCATTTCATGATATTAAATATTTAACCTAAAGTATATACCTAGGTTAGCATATTTAATAATAGAAATATAAATATTTCATATTATTAAATATTAACCTATATATTAGTGATGGACCCATATACTATCCTATTAAATTTATTTTTATATCAAGTGCAGCATATATGGCCATATCTATGGGGAAAGCTCGGGGGTATTCTAGCATATACAATCGGTATTCTTGAAGATGAGACTTCAGAAGTCATTCCATGGCCAGATGTATGATTAAAGTTCTATTCTCAGAATTTTATTGAAATCTACTATATTGTAATACAGCACATAGGCATTGACTATTACAAGACTGTTATCGATCCCGAGATTAGGCGTATTGTAATTGCGAACCTCACGAAATCCATTTAATTTAGCATAAAAAGTAGATATCATGATATTTGTTAATTTTCCAGCTAGTTAGAATTCATTTGAGTTGATTCAACTTATGTAAATGGATTAATTTAATGGAGGATAAAGTGTTTAATAATCACTATAGGGATTGAAGTCAGGTTACCCTCATGTTCTTTGGGTTATTACCTCATCACTTGGAGTCACATTTTCCAGCTTCAGACACTCTCAGAGTCCCTGTCTTCGGGCAGATATCAAGAGATTATCCTCTTGATGCCATGCATGCTCATTCATGAGATACTGGCTGAGGGAAGCAATATGATTAATAAGTATGACGTCAATATAGTTCTACTATGATGATTTCATAATCATTGAATCGGTATTAAGAGTGCTATCATCAGAAATAATATGTAAAGTGCGATAGAATTAAAACTCATATACTATCTCGTAGATGTTGGCTAGGTCATCCATGAAAATTTGTATCGATGTTATGATTCCTAGTCAAGCAACGCATTATTTTATCTTAGGATTCATCTATTGAGATTTTTTTGTCAGTGGCAGTTAATGCATAAGTTCCTCGTAATTTTACCAATTATCTTTTATTTTGGAGCACCCTTACAAATATTGAAAATAACATAGACTAGGATGTTGCATGAAGTATGTACCCCAAGCTATTCTTCAAGATGAATCTATAAGAGGCCTCATTTGATCATTTGTAAGCTCAATAACATTCTTCTTCATTGTCAACATTACCACAAAGTTTATCATTATTAAAGTCTCAATTAAAATCCATATAAATACCTATTTTTCACTGGCCAAAATAGATACACTGTATAGACTTAAAAACAATACTTTACCAACATAATGAAAGTAAAGTGATTTTTAAATTGTTTCTTTGCATCATAAGAAGAAATCTCTTCACACTGAAAATTATAAATGCCACATTACTACCACATGGAAGAGATCTGTGTGACTCAGACATATTTTAACATAATCATTGAACAAGAACAAAAAAAACATAGTTTGGTCACCTGCATTTTGATGTCTATATTTGTACACTTATGCTCATGATCAACACGCATTCATTCCAAGGTTCATCTCAGATCAATCATTAGGGGAGATTTTCAGGTGACAATATCGGCAGAGTTTGGGAATGGTTGTACACATGCAACCATTTGACACTAATTAACATCCAAAAAAACACAAGGAAAGGATAAAGGCATGTTTCTAAGACTCGCCTGGATAGAAATAATACATTAGAAAATCTCAAATTTTCTTTCAAATGAACCCCACCTAGCTATGAAAGAGTATACTTTAGAATTTATAAGCAATTTCAAGCTAAGCTTCAGCTCTTCCAAAAATTTTCCCCCAAAAAGAAAAGTATTTCAAGAATCCATTGCTTTCGTTGCCACAAGTTGATTCCGTAAAGTGATGTTTAACAAATTTACGGCTAAAAGAACAACTACCTCATGATGAAATGATAATCTTTTTCCAATTATTTCCATTAGCATTATTATCTAGGGCATATGAGCTCTATCTCCTGGTAGCATGTCCATGACTAAGGAAACATTCAAGAGACATTGTTTTCAGCATCCTTTATCTTTCGCCATCATGATGCACCTTAATAATGTTCACATTTCAAATAGAGGAAGATAAGCAATCTATATTCAAAATTCAACTTTGAGCTCATTTCTTCATATTTACAAATCAAGCTCCGATTTCAATTTGATTGCATTTCGAGAAATGTGAGAGACCATGGAGTTAACTAAAACTCCGGATTTCATCAAATTCTTAAGGTCCGGAGATTGCCTAGTAGGAGCAATAATGGCAAAAACCAATACTAGGACTCAGACATTACAACCAAGTAACTTTGATCTTTCACAATTCAAATTTGAGCCTTCCACATGGAAAATATTTGATCGGGTCATGCTTGGGTCGGCTTCTTTCAGCTGAAAACTAATGACAATTATTTACTTTTAAACATATAAAGAATCTTTTCCGGGCATCGATGGGGATGATTTGCCATTTATAAGCTTCTCATGATTCTTGTTCAAAGGTGAACTAAAGATGAGAATCTCAAATGCCCTCAAATGACCACCTAAAGTCCTACTCTTCACCTCTCTATGTCAGCTAACTCCAAGTCAGCAGCTCATTGAAATACTTATTATATCTCGATTTCAGAAATAAAGCTGAAAAAAAATCCAAACCCTAGTCAGCATCGGCCTTCAACCCGTATCCCCAGGCTTCGGACTTCAAGAAATATCGTTTTGTAGAATCAACATGTGTCGGTTTTTACTCGGGGCATTACTATCGGCCAAATGCTTCACTTTTTATACTTTATTCCTTTTTCATAACCGCAAAACCTAGGCAATTTACATAAAACTTCCACCGACTCGGGCTCCCCATTGCATGTGACTTAAAGTGTTGCCATGTAAGTATCCTTCATGCCTTAAGCATTTCTTTTTACGGGTTCCACTCTTCTTTTGAAATAACACCTTAAAACACAAAAGGCTACCTTTGATCACAACTACTCAATTCTAATACACGTGAACACCTTTGGGAAAAAACATAAGAAATTTCTACACATTTGATAATTTTGACCGAAAATTAGAAATCAATGGATCAGAAGGGCCAATTTGACATTGTACTATAAAAAGGTGACAAAAGTGACAAGTTCACCAAATAAACCCTACCATGCCATGTCTAATCAAAGAAGACCACGATTTCACAGGTCGCACATAGAGCAAAATTCTAGATATGGAAAAACATGAATGCGTGAAAATAAAGGAAGTGAAACCCCAAATTCATGCCCAAATTACAAATTCCTTTGTCATGGATGAAAAATTCAAACAATAGGGACTTGAGCTTTCTAACGTGATCCATGACCATAGAGATAGATTTACAACAACAAATTGGGTAAAGGTAAAATTTCAATCATCCATGCTTATCTAGGAGACAAGAAATATTTCTAAACCACCCATACCGAATTTTCTGTAATTTCAACAAACAGGAGAGATTGAATCGAAAGCACCAACATCGCTTGACTGTGGATAAACACTCCCAAAGAGTTCCACAAGAACAACATAACATACCATGTGCCAAAAATCCATTGGGAAATGGAGGCAAGAATCACACTCCAAAATAAAGAAACAATAACCAACCTGCCCAAGGTCAAACCGAGAAACCAACAAAAAGGAAGATTGGGTCACCAAGGTGACCAGACAACCCGAAATAGAAAGAACAAAAAAACAAAGAAAACAAAACCAAAGACTACACACCGTATTAATGATGATGTACCTTGATTCTAAGAAATCATTCAAGGAAATGTTTCAAGTTCCTTCCATTAACAAAGAAACCCAAGAAATTCTCCATCTAGGTCTTTTTTATGAAAAAGGTGTGCCCACCTAATCCGAATGTCAATAGAATAAGTTCCCATCCATAATGTATCAAACTTTCCTTGTTTTTCTCCCGATCCTCTCATGTCTCTGCTATCCCATAATAAAGCACATGATCTCCTTACTAATCAAAGTTTCTGAGTTACCTTTTATCAAATAATTTCTTCAATTTCTCCGAACTTCATGATGTCTTTGGGTGGGATTGTTTTCTTCTCCATTTAAATCAACAATTTGATCGACATTTAGCATCATTAGGGACTCCGACGTCCTCGTCCTCTAATTGTTGAATAAATCGATAAGAATATAATCGTATATGTAGCTGTCCTCTCTGTAAATTTCTCTTTTAAAGTCAAAAAATTTGAAAATTGGGAGTCGATACTCTTAGAAGATGTCTCTAATGAAGTGGAAAAGTTGAGGAGATACTAAAAATTCATGTTTTTTGGAGTTATTTGGTGATTTGCATGTCCATTTACATTTTGTCCCTCATGTCCCAAGTTCTACCCAGCCTTCTATTCCCGATCAGCTCGCATTCCCCGAAATTATTTTAACTTTTTGCTATGTCGGAACTTTTGGCGCATTTTTCCTGAGTTCACCTCGGGCCTTGGGTTCCCCTAATCACCTCGCATCACTCCGCATCAAGTACTTTCACATATTTTTGTCCCATCTCGTCCTGTAAAATTTTCTATGTTTTCCCATCTCCTCACTTTTCCCGCATCACACGATCACCTAATCAAGATCATCCGCTGGGTCCTCATGTTTCTAAGTTTTCTCGGGACCGCCCGTGCTCATTTGTTCCGGGCATTACTGCGCACCGCCGCACGCCGATCATGTCTTTCATCCTCATATCCCAAATGTTCCAAAGACTATCCGAGCAAGTTTTTTCTCGCTTCTTCCTCGATTCTTATCTTTTGAGTCAGGTGTAATATGAATTTAACGCGCATTTAATGACTCGGGTCATTTGCTCGTGGTTCTGCCTTCCCTTTGCATTTTTTATTTCCGTAGAACTCGATTCCTTGAATTTTTTCCTCTATGCATTTGCAAACATGAAGATCAAATTCCAAGTCCAAGAACATGTATCACCTCGAGTCCTTTTGCTCTCCGATATCGGGATAGTGAGGTTCGACACCCAGATTTTCGGGGATTTTCGGGAACAAAATCGACTTGCCCTAATCCTTCACCCATGGCAAAAATGATCAATGACAATGAACTTTCTTATGCTGCTTGGTTTCCCCTATCTCTCGCACAATGTTTCCCCAACACCGCTCATCTAACTCCATGGCTCATTTTAACTCGTCAGCACTAAATACCGACTAATCGTCTATGGGTAGATGACTTCCAAACTGACGGACACTACTATTATCCGTCTTTCCTACACATTCTTATAGGCTGAAGAATCCATCGTTACTCAATCAAGCTCAAGCTCAGCACTCTATTCAAGTAGTACAAAAGCAAATATAATGCAAGAATAGAAAAAATCATGGTTTTAAGAACCCTAAGGGAGCGTAGACTTTCCAAGGCATTATTTATGGCTGATTTAAATGAAGAGATGTCTTATTTCATTTTTTTATAGCTTCAGGGCCGCGGATTTCCTCTACCAATGAATTTCACTTATGGATGTGCCCTTCAACAACATCGCCTCGCTTAAGGTAGTAAGAACATAAATTGGGAAAATCATTTCACATGTGAATTTGACCGAGAAATTTTCTAATGTGCAGATAGATATTCAAGAAGTTCTATAGTGACTTTTATCTCACGTATTCTCAAGAAACAGATCCCGCTGATAGTGGTTTAGATTCACATACATGGATGGGTATATGGATGAGCCCATTTATGGATACTCACACATTCCACCCTCAAAACTATCAACCATAATTTCATAAGAGTTAATGATTCTCGTACTCATGCATATTGTAAGGATTTCAGAAGGTGACATTACAAGGAGGTTTTATGGCGATGAAGCCATGAACCCGAAGCAGCTGGGTATGGACCTTTCTTCATTAAATTCAAGAGGTTTTCATATATCTGGTTGAATGGTTATGAAAACACACCTCTCAAGCCCTCTCATTTTTTATAATGATAAGATGTCTCTAATTGGAAGTATACAAGCAATTGGATAATTTGCATAGAACTCATAGGACAAGAAAATATCTGGTATGTGCTTCCCTATTTCTATGGAAAACTATACATGTAAAGCTAACCTTTAGATGCCCAAATTATGTAAAGGGCCTTTCCCTCCTCCTCTACTGTCCACTTTTCAGGCCTAGGACTTGTTTTTTGATTTTAAGAGGTTCATTGATCAACCTCAAGATACACCATCATAGGCCAGATAATGAGGATTAATGGGATGATCAGGTAGATGATTTTAGCTGCTGCAGCGGTATCATGAAGAATCTCTTCTACAACTCGATTAAAGAGCCCACCCTATCAAATTCCCCGAAGGGTTCCTGTAGGATGATGATGAAGACTATGCAGTCTTTTTTATGATATATCAATCAAACATAATTCTTTTCGAAGATCTAGATTGGTACAAGATAGGAGAAGGATGACTTGCCGTTGAGATTTTGAATTTCCGCCCCCGTAATAACCAAAGTTCGGCCTCGACAGAAGATTTGCAGAGCTTACAGAAGAATCAAAGCTGGATATTTCTTCCAGAGATATTTCAACACCTAGAAGGAACACACATACACTAAACATGTGAGGGTACTGTGACAAATCCTCTCCCCTCCTTCCTCACATTAAACAACCTTTTCAATAATCTACTCCTCTTCTTCTACTCAAGTGTACCAAAAGAAGATAAAAGAGGTTAAAACAAGAGTCAATTTGGGAGGAAGAACCTCTTCTGTGAGCATTCTGTGATTTCCTTCTGTACATGAGAACATTATTTTTCTTAGTGAAAGTGATGTGATGGTGAGGTACCAAACCTCTAAGGTGAACTTCCGTGGTTACAAAGAGAATATGAGAAGCGAGGTGCACTCAAGACTCAACCTCCAGACTACCATAGATTCCTCTCGCATGCTAAGCTCCAGTATGCCTCTACTCACATCTTCACTAAGAGGAAACAATGGTGAATACACCTTAATTGCCAAGTGGCCTATCACTTGACCTCTTAGACTCGTCCTTCTTCTTCTTCTTCTTCTACTTTTTGCATGGGTACAACTCGTCGATGATAAAGCAGGAAGAGAAAACCTTCTTCTCATTCTCGATTAGTGGAAAATTCTCGATGTCATGGCAGTTTTCATAGGTACTACCTTCTCTTCCTCTAGTAAAGAGGAGCTTAAACAACTTCAATAATAGTGATAAGATGGCACAAGGCCAACACTTTCTAGAGGTCGTAGAAGCCTAAAGATTAGTAAGGCAGAGCAAGATCTAATAGCCTTAACCCAATTGCAAACTTTCTAGAATTCCAATGGGAGAAGCTACTTCCAGAGCGAGGTACATAACCTCCAAGAAATAGCAAGTAACCAAGGTTATCGAGAGATGTGGAAAGGGTAAGAAAATCCATAGAATAGTTGAGAACAACCAAGTTCCTTCCACTTCATCGATCATTATCGCTAAAGATAATGTTTCGGATCCTACTCCATCGCCGCTTCCTTCCACCTCCTAAGATTGACAATGATGAGGTTCAGAGTATCAAGGATATACACAGATATTCCACTTATGAAGGGATATGGAATCCATGGCTGGATGAAGTGACCATTGCAGTGCTTGAACTTTATTATAGAATCCTTCATCCTCAATGAGAAGGTGGCCAACTCCGCAACAAAACTCTCTCCTCCTCTATTACAACTATGGAAAAGAACTAAAGCTTTGCAGAATGATTTATAGATCTTCTTCACCTCGATGAGCCGTGATGATGAAAATATATTGTTGGGCCGTAAATTTTTTGATGATGTTTAAGGAAAAATTGCAATAGGTGTTTATGGTTGAATGGAAAATAAAAGTTCGGAAGAAGCCTTGGGAATTGAGAAAAACAAATACAAAAGGAGAATATTTTGAGACTTGTGTTATATCTTCCTTTAAGGATATTCACAATTCTCATGATGAAATTTTAGGTGTTCCTCTCTCTCTCAAGAGATTAAAACTCATTTTAGGACGCTTGTCAAAGAAGACCTCGTTCAAAGAATAATTGATTACCAAAGAGAAGATATAGATATTCGCTTCCTCTTCAATCTTCCTATCAAGAGGCTAATGTGCTAATACCTTGAATATACCGAGTTTGATAAGCGACATGGAGAGTTGAAGTACAATG